>MU224642.1:157915-174000 GCA_018584345.1 Thuja plicata
CAATGCATTAAATTAGTTAAGGAAACTTGCGGACCAATGTTATTTTGAAATTGTTGAATGAAGGTATTAGCAAGTTTAGGAAAAGAATCAATGGAATAAGGAGGTAAAGAACAATACCATTGCAAAGGCTTATCACGAAAGGTTCTAGCAAATAGTTTAGCTAAAATCCTATGGTCATGAGCATAATCACTACAAAGGATTTGAAATTTTTTAACATGAGTAACAGGATCGCCTTTACCATTGTAATTCTCTAGACGAGGCATATCGGCTTGTTGAGGGATAGTAGCACAAATGATGTCTAAAGATAAGGGACTACCCATGTTACATGTAGGAATGCTAAACTTGGATTGAGTTAAGGATGCAAGTTATTGTTGTAAAGATGACATAATCTGAGCCAAACTAATAATTATGGAATCATTAGAAGGCATGGGTGGCATAGAAATATTAGGAACACTAGGAAAAGTGTAGGAAGAAACAAGAATACAAGACACAACTAGTGGAACATTTGGAACCACGGTTGGTAGAGGACTTATCACTATCACGAAGGACTTTCTTAAGATCCTCTATAGCTTGAATGGAATCTTGATTATGGTTTTCTTAAATAAGCCAATTTCCCATTTTATCAAGTTTAGTTGAAATTTTTTGCACTTGCTCAGGAGGAACTCTTAAAGCATCATCCTCATCATGAGATGAGTGAGAAGATTTAAGCTCCATAGAAGGATTGGAATCATGAGTATTCAAGTTGTCATCAGAGATCCTATAGAAATGAGAGGAAGATTTGGGATCAAAGGAACCCATGAGTCTACGGCTTCTTCTAACTGGGATACTATAAGTAGGACTAGAAGTGGTAAAGATCATACACCAATGCAATGCAAATGAACTCATTTAGAAAACAAAGAGTGTGATTTTAATTTTTGAAAGGGAAATGAAAGAACATAAAAGAAAGCTAATCTAATATGCATGCAAGATCTAACATAAAAGATGTAAATCTAACAACAAAAAGAAAGAGTTGTCTATCGTGGGTTCACCAAAATCTAAAGAAGAAATGAGAGGGGAAAGCTTCCTTTTATATGAAATTAGGGCACAATCTTCTAGAGAGGCCGAAATAGGAGAATTAAATTCTAATTGGACCCATGCCCCTAGAAGAGGACCTATGTTAAATATAATTTAGGATTTTTTTATCCTGAAGTCCGAAATAGCTGACCCGGAAGCGGGAATTAACTTTTTCCAAAGGTCGACATCTGAAAACCCTGAGATTCTAAGATTTGAACCATGGGCCTAGAAAAGGTTGATTGTGACCTAGGTCAAGGTTGAGGTCGACCTTGAACCAAAAAGGTCAACCTTGACCCTGAGGTCAAAATCCCAGTTTCTCAGTCTGGGGTGCCAGAAATAGGTTGGAAAAAGTGGAAATGGGGCAGAACAGGGGGATAAAGCTAGATCAAAGTCAGGAACCCATTCAAGGTGCTTGACATGACCCCAAAACACTTAATCAGAAGTCTAAACTAGTCTACCATGGAAGTTCTTCCATTTTCTGACTATACACAAAATAACATCCAATTAAGAAGGAGATGCAAATAACTCAAATCCGAGTCAAGGTTAACAAACCTAGAAGGCTGAGCTTCAAGAAAAAGGGAAGATTGTGAATATGGTTAAGGTTGTAACCTTTGGTGAGGAACCGATGGCTACCAGTTTGAAGAACTAGACCAAAGCGATCAACATAGGGTAAGCTTTTGGGGAGCTGGGGACTAAAGTGCTGACTATGGAAGAAAAGATAAACAATATGAGAAAAGAGGCATAGATTAACAATAGTGAGGCTCGCATTACTACTCTGGAAGGGGAAATGGGGAAATGGAAATGATGCTTAAAAAGATAACAGAACAAAGCTTCAATATTCTGAAATCCTCTACTAAATAGTGCAAGAGCTTAATGGATAGGATTGAGTTCAATGGGGGGGAGGAGAACAAGGAGCCCAAAGAGGGCACGGGCTCTAATATCTGAACTTGGGAAAGTATTAAAAAGAAAGAAACGGAGCTTGAAGACCTCAGGATCTCTGTGGGAAACTTGGAGCTTCTTGCTGAGCAGGCCAAAGAACTGATGGAAACTAGCTAGTTGTTGTCTTTTGTGCTCTCCCCGTTTGCTATCTTTTTTTCTAGCATTGTATTTTTCTATTTCTGCCTTGTGTGGCCTCGGGACCTAGCTTCTTCCTTGTTTTTTCTTTTGGTTGTTGGTTTATCAGCTATGCCTATCTTCTAATCTTTTGTACAAGGTTTCAAGACCTTTCAAATCTTGCTTTTACTTAATCAAAACAAACCTAGATAATATTGCACTCACGAGTCTGATTAAGGACAACAAATAAATAAGACTAAATTGATGATGATGATGGACTGATCAAAGGACTACACCAACAAATCAAGACTCACAACAAAAAAAATGAGACTATCAACTAACTATGACTAAAAATTATGATTGATTATGACAAGCTCATCGTTCTGAATCTAGAACTATAGAAGACAAGATAGAGTCTAAGTAGAGGTCTATAACTGATGAAAAAAGATGTAATTGTGCAAACTTTAAAAAAGACTGGCATAATTTTGGATTTTTCCAACTGACTGTTAAGTTTTTTCATTTCATTTTTTGCTTTACTACACAGTTTTTAGTTTTGTTTCAAGGTTTAATTGTTAAATGTTCAAAGTTTACAAGTACAATAAACACATGCATGAAAAGACTCAATGACACCAGCACTTTCTAATCCATATAGTCAATTGTCTTAGTGAGAAAATCCTCGCTCGATGACTTAGATACACACCCAATAGCTAATTAGAATACGACCACCACTAGCCACTCAATGGGTCTAATGATAATGTATTATCCTACTCAAAATGCTAATGGGGGAACTATGGAAAGTATCTTGGGGGATTTACTATCTCCCTTGCACTTGGATTATCCCACTTTTGAAGGTGAATAGGGTAAGTTGTACTCTATGGAGTCTAGTAAGTGTCTTTGTTCAAATACATCCTTTGTGTCTACGCAAGCATGATTTAGGCCTATATCTCCACAAAGCACCTTGGCACAAGTAGTCATGTAAACATGATTAATACCTCTAGGGCACTATAATATGCTAGGAAAGAGTTGTCTATAACCTCAAATGTACCCATCTTCCGAGGCTTTGGCCCCAAGAAGGAATTTTGTTTAACATGAGTTAGAGTGGTGTGGCTTACACCTCGTGCTCATGTTGGTCATTCTCCAAGGGTGACTACTTTTTATCACTTGGACAGACCCATCTAAAGGTATGCATGAAATAAATAGAAAAGTTACGAGGGTCTAGATTTTTTATTTTCCCTCAAAGGGGAAAAGAGCATACTTTCCTACATTTTTGTTCTTCTCAAACACGCCAAACAATTTTTCATTTTAAAAATTCTTTCATGCAAGGTTCCTGGAAAAGTATTAATGAAAATACAAAGTTTAGTTGTTTCTCCTTAGGCAATCTGCATGAAATACACCAGTAGTATTAGTTTTTATCTCTCTAGCATGTGTCCTGCACAAAAGGTTGAGATGTTTTTCAAGTGTCTTCAATGAAATGACCTGCACATATATGTTAAGCTGTAGAAAATCTAGAGAGGCAAAAAAATCAACCTGTTAGCGTCAACAAATTCAAAGAAAAACCAGAAAAATAGGAAAAAAAGCTTGTTGTTTTGCAAAAATATAGTGCAGATTCTCGTACGAGAATATATAGGCACTGATACGACAATATGCATACTGTCATAAGATAATTCATCTTAACTTGTACTGATCTATGAGAATGCTCGTACGAGAAAAAATAATCAAAGTACAGAAAGAATCCTGAGACTTGCAACATCAAATAAAATGTAAGGTCAAAAATGGATGTGAAGCCCCATGGTGGGCGCCAGAAATGTGTGTGTGAAAATGTGACTTATCTAGACAACACAAACACTTCAATGAATCATTGTGTGATTGATTAATCAAATTAAACTAATGAAGCATAAATCAATCAAAGCGACTCATGGCCTTCTATTAAATAGGAGTATGAATTTTTCTCTCACATCATCACAAAATCCAATGACTATAGACTCTATCTAAACGAAGGATTTTGAAAGCCAAGCTAAATGAAATGCAAGTTCATCCAAATAAATCCAAGATTAATCCATTATTGATAAAATGAAAGTACGATTCCTATGATTTAATTATGCAAATGAAAGTAAACTAAATGAACTATGAATATGATAAGAAATTAACAATAATCTATCACCAACTTGACAACATTCCTCTACTTCCCAATTCTCTCATTTTAGAAGAATGGAGGCATGATTATATAGAAATCATCTCAAAAATGGATGGACAAGATCAATTAGAGATTGAGGATTGAGATCGATCCCAGACTAGCACAATCCATGTGTAATTGATTTGAGTGGTCGAGACTCAAAGTTGAAGAATCAGTTAACTCCAATGATTAATCAGTCATTTTGGAAATTATCAAATTTGATTTGAAAGTTGCTAAATCGAATTATGAGATAATAGAATTGATTGAATAGTTAACTGATTTGCTTCCAAAATGATGAAGAGATAATGTTTAGTTAACTGAACTGATTTGATTTGTTTCCATAATGATAATCAGTTGACTGAACTAAACTTATTTGATCAATCAGTTAAATAATTGATGACTTAAGAATGCGCTTTTTGGATTATTAAAATGGTTTAATGTATTTTCCTCCAAATTGTGAAGACATAATTAATTTAATCCCTTTTTGTGATTAATTGACAATTCTTATTTATTTAATCAACATCCTAAAATATTAATTAAATAAATAGTATAAGGTATATTTAATTGTCAACAACATTAGGATTTAGGTTTTAATTAATTAAATAGGATCAAGTGCGATGATTAAATCAGACCTAGAGTTTAGGTCAAATCATATTGATAAGTTGAATTGCCTTAGACTAGTCTTAGGGGATTTAATCAAGATTAGGGTTTTCTTGATGAACAGTCGAGATTAGGGGCTTATGGTTTTGTAGACCATTTTTGGTTGATTACAAAAGATAATTCTATCAAGAAATTAGTATCAAATAGATAATATAATCGTATAACTCATACATTTGAATGTCATTGATCTTCTTCTTCATCCAACTCTTTGTCTATATCATCCAATCCAGATTCGACATTGTAAGGATTGGTCATATCTTCATCATCGTCATTGATATCAGTTTCGATAATGTCATCATCCACATGGATATCATCTTCATGAACATTAACTCTTACATCATCATGATCTAGTTCCTTTTCTTCATCATCTTCATCAGGCACATCATTAACTAACTGCTGATCTTGATCATCATCTACATCATCTTCTAGCTCTTTGGTATCTTCTTCTTCCACCACATTATACTTTACTGGCCTTCCTATTGGATCATGTCTAACAACAAATGACCAACCCAGTTTACCTATAAAATCTAAGTAAAATACCCACTTCATTGGCTTGGAAGAACACGTGGCTCATTTCCAACTCGCTCAATCGACCTTGTATTAACCATGGTAAATCCATTATCATGTTCAATAACAGTTCTCTCTTGATCATTTTCGCTCAATCGTAGCGTGTACCATTGGACGACAAACATAACTAATTTTAAGGACTTAAATTCACACTCAAATATATCATCCAAAATCCCATAGTATTAATTTTTTGAGGCTTCTGGATGTATGTCGCTTCTAGATGAAACATTAGTCACCTCAAAGATTGCATTTATCCCAGAATCACAAGTTTTCTTCGTGTCATCCAACTTTTTGATTTGAAATTTATGACCATTGCACCACACAGCCTTGTGGTGTTCACCTGCAATATGTCAAACATGTAAAAATTATTGCATTGTCAGTTGATAAATATATTTATTCTTGGACGAATGTATGCAAAGAAAGAAAACTCAACATATATATACATCAATATAATTGAAAATAATTAAATAATATGAGTGATTAATATATTTATACGTACTTGTTTATCTCTTAAACTCTGTGCTAAATCAATTTCCCTTGGTGTAACATTGGAATCTCCATTATGATGAGCTTCTTTAACCAATGAAGCCACACCTTCCGATGTTAATGTGCAACCAGATTGTTGACATCGTTCAATCTATATTGTCATCGAACCAAGATTTATTGCGACATAAAATTGTAGTGAATCCCACTCTCGACCAACTATATAAAAAATAATTGAAATTCACAAATGACATATAATTAGTTAATTACATCGTATACAACCTTAATTTATAATTAATGTACCTAAAACATTAACATCCCACTACCAATGATCACTTGGAGAGTTTGAGAATGAAGCTTGGCATACTTTGAGAGCTTTCCAATCTATTTTTTGGAACCTCAAAATTTTGACATAATTTTGACCATATATATGAACTATAAGACCTTTTCCTACTGAGCCATGTTAGTCATAAACAAGCTTTTGTAAATTTATTGAAGTTTTCTTATGAAGTTTCACCACAACAGTATCCCAAATAGAATGCTTATCTTCACCCAAAAGATTTACATACATTAGAATGTGAATGTTGTGAAGCATATTTATTCTAATATCATATTGCAGGTTATATAAAAGCACCTCATAAAATACATAGGAAAATGCCTATTATAAATCTTTCATGATCCATAAAAAAAAACAAGAGAGGCACATATAATGTTGGTTCATACAATTTTCACTATTTCACAGATAGAAAACAAGTGTTGTAAAATAGTGAAGACATCACTATTTCAAAAAGACAAAAAACAAGGGTTGTGAAATAGAAAACCCATCATTTTTTTGCAAAGACGTAAAACTAGAGTTGCAAAATGGTGAACCCGTCGTTGTTTCGCAAAGGATAGAAACTAAAGGTTGGGAAATGGAGAAGTCATCGCCATTTCACAAAGAGAATATTTACCACTTGCGATTTGGAGAAATGGTCGTCATTTCGCAGATATGAATAAAAGACATTTGTGATGTAGTGAAAGAGGTGCTAAAATGAGTTGGTCATCATTTCATCGAAGTGATAGAACACACATATCAAAGTGCGATGAGAATTAAATGCTTATGAGCTCGTAATTAAAAGAGCTAGAGCATGAATTAAAATAACACAAGTGATAATCAAACTTCAAGGATTTGCTGAGACAAAAGCAAAGTGGTGAGAAGAAGTTTGGTGTTAGTTGTAGAAGGCTTGGAAGAAATCAGTAAGTTAACATTTCTACTTGCAGCTTGAATTTTATTTTCTAAAATGCCTAAGAGAAAGGTTAAAAGGGAAGAAAAGGGTGAGGTACAGAAAGCCCCTTTAAAAAAATCCCTTCTAGATGTATTTTCTGGGTCTTTCGATAATAGAACGAAGGTCATTTTCTAGGATTTATGGTCTAAATGTAGAGATGCTAATATATCACATACCAATAGGTCCCTTCTTTGGTATTTCTACAATAATAGGGATGAGAAAGTGCCTAGGTCAAACCCTTGGAAGATTTACCTAGAAAACTTTATTGTGCCAAATGCATTCATAAATGTTGATATTATTGATCAATTGGTCTGTAATTACAAACAAGAAACCATAACGTTCAGAGGGGTAGATGGAAACCCAATTCTTGTTGTTTCTAAATCATGTATCACTGGATATTTTGGTTTTAAAAAGAAAGAACTCACCAGAATTGACAGGGAGGGGTACCTAGTGGACTATGAAAGGGTGGTAAAGACCATGGGGCTGCGGGAGGTAGCTTATTTCAGGAAGAGGGGACACAATAACAAACTAATGATGGTGACTGGTAAGGCTCCATTTCCTACACTAGAATTTATGGATTTCTTTCAAAAAATATATCACGATTGGTGTCAGTTTCATGGTGATGATCATAGATCTAGAATGCCAATATATTTGATGTATATGTCAATGAGAAATTAGAATCCCAATGTCAACCTAGAATTTAATATTGCTACTGAGATTGACAGGGTTTTACACAACCAGTTAGTCTACTGGAAGACTAGTAGAACTTTTAAAAATTATTCTTTGTTGTGCCATCTAATCCTATTACAAAATAGAAATATGTTCATACACTCCATGAAATTGACCATGGTGAATAATCAAGGAAGAAGACTCCCAGTTCAACTATGGTGTAGTGTGTGGGATAAGAACAATAGAGATTGTAATTACACAACTTTTCATGACTTATTTGTTGTGTAGATATTGAGGGCACTTGGGCTGTAGATGGAAAGGGTTTCTCTTAAGATAAGGGTTGTATTGAGACCATTAGAAAATAATCTTGAGAAGGGTTACGCCCATAATTTTGGTGATTGTATTTATAAGAGTGATCACACTCTTATTAGATTTTATGGGTACAAGTAGGCCCCTCATAACTACCAGTTTTTGTTTCTGATAGAGTTGTTTTTCTAGATTTTATTTGGAAGTTGATGTGGTTTGAAAGGGAAGTAAATGGACCAAGGAAAAAAGGGAACTCTCATGCCCCATGTGGTCAAATTTGTAGGTTTTTATATTGGTTATGGTTCTATTGAACAAGTTCAAAGTTATTTAAAGGAAGCATATAATTTTATAGATGGAAAGGAAAGGGCCTATGACCCTAAAGATCACATTAATTCCTTCATCAAATAATTTAAACATCAAATAGACATAAATGAAGATATTGCCCAAAATTATATGAATCCTTCATATGTCATGCAAAAATGGAAAACATGGAACATATTGAAGAAGTTAGAAGATGAAATACAACAAAATGGATTGCCACGATTTCACCATGACCAGACCAATGAGATAATAAAAATGGAATTATGTTTGAGAGGTTTTGAAAAATTATTTGGAAAATCTACAAGTGATGTTCCACCAGAGGTTAAGCCTTCTGCTCCTAAAAGGAATAAAAAGTTAATTATTCATGATTCAGATTCAGATGATGAAACAAATTCCCCTCCTCCAAAAAAGAAAAAGCAAGAAGAAGTGGCACCTATTGTGTCCATGATGACTCACAAGGAGAAGGAGATACTAAAGAGGCTGCTAATGGATTGAGAGCACTTGGTAATGATGAAGAAGTGGATAGGCCTAGTTTTGCATTGGTATTTCAGGAGGAAGTTCATGGTTATAATGCTCATCTTCGAGAAGAAGAGGAACCTATTAATTTCATGGATGAAAGGGAAGATATATCAACAATGTTTATTAAGGATGAAAAATTTATTGAAACTCAGGAATTCAAGAATTTTTGATACAGATGAAAATGAAATTTTTTGAAGAAAGGAATCAATTAAATTTAATGGGAGTGGAAGGGTCAAAGGATGAGAAAGTCATTCAACAAACACTCAAGGAGCTTAATGTTGATGAGATAAATTTCACCTTGGAGGAGGTCAGAGAGATGGTAAAGAAGAGTGACATGTTGATTGTTCCAGGACTTGCCCTTAACCATTTATTTCTTTTAGACCAAGTGATAAAACAAGATGACCCCACATTTGTTGTCTGAATTGATAGTGATGAAAAGATAGATAGATCAGGGTATAACCCCAAGACTGAGACTTTGGTCACGTGGGTGAGTTTCAAGGGCCCTAATAAGCCCAAACTTATTGAAATTGTGAAAGGAAATGATGGAATGGAAACAATTCAAACAATAGAGAACATTAATCCCTTGGTATCTGCTTTAAAGTTAATGCATGGGACAATGTTTAACAAACATCAGGTGAAGCACATGGAGGAGCAACTAGAGTAGGCTCAGAGCAAGGAAATGAAAATGAATAAAGTTATCAATGAATTATACCTTGAAAGGGAAATATTGAAAAAGGACATAAAATAATTGAAAGGTAATGACCAAAGCAAAGCTTTGGTACTGCATAAAGATGCACCTTCCACACCTGTTGATGCGACACATGATGAAGTGTCAAAAGAAAAGATAAAAAAATATGAAGAGGAAAACAACCAAATTAGAAGCACAAATGAGATTCTTTTAGAGGAAATTCCCAGGCAAAAACTAGATGCTTTAGAACAAGTATTGGCATGCAGGGTTGTTCTAGTGATCAGCAAATGTGATGAAGTATATCAAGGGTATAAGGTTTTGTTGGACATTTTGGCAACTTTTGACAAACATAGGTCACATCTGAAAGAGCTTTCTAGGATATGGAAGACTTCTCATTTTTATTTGATCAAGCTTTGTGAAGTTACTTAAAGAGATCCATATGCACCTAAAGGGATAAAGGAAATAGAGGAAATGATTGATGAAGAAATAAAATAAATTGGATATATAGAGCAAAAGGAAGGTAGAATAAAGGAGAAAACATCCCGCTTCCATATCATTAAACATTGTAAAATTCCTAAACTTGTTGATAAAGAAGGTCGTGTCAAGAGGCCAGAGGAATGGAAGATGGAATATAAAGACATGGTTCCAAAATTCATATCTCATTTGAAAGAGGATAAACATTTCAGCATCGAGAGTTTCAATATGTTCTTGGACGTTGTTGTGGTATTAGAAAATATATTCTCAAAGTTTTTGATTGAAGTCAGGGCTATGACCAGAAATTCAGCTCTAAATTCAATGGATTGTGGAAATCTGATCGATTTAACAGTAAGAAATAGAAAGAGAACTTTCTCAACATGTTGAACATCCTCCATCACCAATGGCCAACTCATGCTCAGATTTCAAAATGGGTTGATGAGTATCTGAAGCCTATAAGAAAGGGGTCCTAGAAGAAAGAAGGAGCATCTAAAGAAAAAGAGAAAATCGGTGAATGATTACACGATGAATCAGACCTTGGGGTCACTATTTCCTCATTTTAATCATAATGTCCCTTTGTCATAATTATATTTTCACATTTTTAATGCGACATGTCTTATTTTAAGGTTACTATGGTGTTTGTTTAGTTTTGAAAAGGCGTGATTGTAAATGGTTTGACGCTTGTCGCTTCTCCTAGTTTTATATAGAAACCAAAACTATGTAGAAGGGGAGACCATATGATATAGAACATAGAAAATAGATACAAGAGAATAGAAATAAGTTGTAAAAACCTACATGTACCAAGCATTAAGAAATTAATACAAAGACTCAGTTTGTTTGTCTTCAATAGTGGTGTGGATTGTTTTCTTATAAGTTAGTTCTTTGTGATAATTAATTCAAGGAATTAATTGGCATTTTAAATTCTTGTGCAAAGAAGTTATTTAATTTAACACTAATATGAATATCAAAATTTTTTTGAGAAGTGTTGTCCTTAGACTCCTTGTCTAAGTGGTCTTCTTAAAAAGAAGTTAAAATTAGTTAGCCTGGTTGGTGTGTTATGTGTTTAATTATCTTGCATTAATAGAATTGAATGGTTGACAGATTTACCTAAGGGGTAATTTTAAAAATTATCTTTCAAATTTATACATGAATATTTGAGAACTGACTATAAAAATTATACATAAAGGATAAAAACTTAAATCAAAATAAATTATTACTTTAAGTAGGAACATATAGAACAACATAAAAGAATAAAAGCAATCAGATTTAAAGCAACAAAAGATTTAAAATCATTTCAAAGTAACAAATTGAGTAGTTAAAGATAGTTGCAAATAATACATAATTGAATCTATTTCAAGACACTAATTCCATCTTCATAGATTACTAAATCCAGTTAGTTGGCCAAATCATTTGGAATTTTCCAATCTGTTTATTTGGGAACCAACACAATATACATAAAAATAAAATGTAAAATGTATTCTAATTAATCTCCATGACCATCTTATAATTACCTCTCAATTTCCTCAATCTACCTTTCCCCATCAGGTACTCTTCGAATTTGTTAATGGAGTTGGGATCCCAAATGCAATCTACATGGATCTTTGTTCTAAATTTAGGAAAATATTCAGTAATATACACCATGGTCTGGTATACAATATATCCCTCCACCACAGAACCCTCAAGATGTGCTCTTTGTCTAACCAAATCCTTAAACAAATTCAAGTCCAGACAATTCAATTTGTTCAACTTGGTGTATAAGGTAGTGTTCTTGTGCATTGAAATTTTTTGAAGGTAGACACTTTTTCATTTCACACATTAGACGAGAATTTTTTCTCTTTCAATAATTTATATCTTCTTTATGTATTTCTTTAGATGTTAGCCATCTACAAGTGATTCAAGGCATAAATATATTAACGAGATTTAATAAAATATACAATATATTACATAACAAGTAAAACAAATGGTAAATTTAAGATCTCTATAATGAATTGAACAAATATCGCTAATTACCTCATGCATTTTCAAAGATCATATATAACTTGCTTAACATTATTGTCAAAGTTGTCTGGGAGAGATAGAGGCAGAACATACTGCAATCATTATAAAATGATATTTTCATTATTTTTTCAAAACTAGTAAACATAATATCTTGAAAAGTACATGCAACACACACACACACACACACACACACACACACACACACACACACACACACACACACCAAAATCTAGAATTATTACTTTAATGAAGGTATGTCAATCATGTGTTTTCATCCTTACCCAAATTCACCTTTCTTCGTAATGATATTGTTTATGTTCACAGCAAATCCTGTGGGAAATCAAAAAATTTGTATGACTTCTTTTATAGAATTGCTTTGTTGCTTCGTTAATAACAATGAAAAGACAATTATATTAATTTGGTCTCCATCATTGAATGACATTTTTCATTGCATGATTGGCTTCCTGAATGTCACTACAAATTTTGACAATTTTTTCTTATCTTGCCTTCCATCCAATATTTTCCATAACGTTTCTGTTATATTCTTTCTAATATGCATTGTATCAAACAAATAGAAAATTTGTAGCTGCTTATAGTAGGGCAACCTACTAAATTATCTAGGATAAATTTTCAGTCCCTGTGGAAGCGACCATTAATGCCTTGACGACCTTCATGAAGCATATAAGTTAAACAAATAAACAACAATAATCATTGTCAATTACAACATGAGTAAACAATGCACAATATAAAATATAAATTCCAAACATATCATATATGATAGATAAACAATTTGATCCAATGTATAACCTTGACGATTAATTCTATTATATTCCAACTTGCATAGGTGATGTGTCATTATTCAAGGTTTTGATGTAGTCTCTTCTTTCCCATTGAAAAGATGATTTTCAGTATTTCAATACTTATTATTTATGTGGAGGAAGTGCCTATACTCATCAAACACCTGCTTTCGTAAACTTGTTGAATGAAAAAATTTCATCTTTGGACCACAAACTGGACACACAAATTTTCCCTTTGTTTGAAGAACTGCAAGATCATATATAATTGGATTAAATATGTCAATTTTTATAATTATATATAATTAATGGATTATTTAAAAAATATGAATGATACCTACTTCATAAGATTAAATATTGTTCAAGTGAAGTCGAATGTTATAACATACCAAAAAAATGTGTTAGCCCTAGGGCATCATGAATTGTCCATACAAGCATTGCATTGCATGGAATTGAAATTTTCTTTTCCCTGTTGGTCTAGATATGTCATACATAGCGATGTCATTCCATAAGTTTAGTAACTCATCGACAAGAGGCTCGATATATAAATTCATATCTTTAACTTGGTACTTACCTAGTTGAATGAATATAAACATTACATAATTATTATAACCATTTTACTGTAATATATATAAATTAATGTACATGACTATTAAATAAAATATATATAATCCATTATGCAACAAATAAGACAAATGAGATGCTACAACATTAAAGAAAATTGATGTAAAAAAATACCTAGAACAATCATTTCCAACATCATGTGCTCCCTCTTTATTGACATCCATGGAAGAATGTTATTATCGATACCAAAAATAGGCCACAATGAGTAAATAGATGTCAGCTCTTCAATTAGATTGACATCGACTACTGCCAATGAAAGCTTGAGATTATGAGGTTCTTGAAATTATGGTCATTTTTCCTCCATGTCTCTAAATGCATTACCATCTATAGGCATTCAAAGAATTTCATCTCCACTTCTATTCCGTACATGGTAATCCATAAATTGCGCTAAGAATATAACAAAGAACCTTGCAAGACACCTTTTTGTTAGTTGATCTGCTCGATATCTACTGATATGATATTATGGGAATTCTATTGCAAATTCTTGTTGTTTATGATATATAATATGATCATTAGGACATGCATCTATTTTTTGATACTCTATTCCAATATATTTCATAATGGCAGATAGATCTCAGTATGAGCGAGGTAAAATATTTGATGGTAGTAAAAAAAATTCACCCATCAATCTACAACAAAAAAAAAATTGTTAATATAAAGAATATTAATCGTACATATTTTATCATTTATTTACTAGTGATGAACTAACAACAAAAATAGAAGAAAAAAGATGACATATATGACATACTTTAACATCCATGAGATTGCTATGTTGGATAAACCATTCATAACCTTCAAGTTCAATAGCAACAATACTACAGAGAGAAGGGTTTTTTGGGAGCCTTCACAAAGGGTTTTGTATGCCTTCTCAAGTACAGGTAAATCATGAACATCAACAAATTCTTCTCAATCATCATGATCAGTTGCGCCACTAAATGTGTCATGGATCAATGTATTTGTACCATCACCTTTAATTGTATTTTCAAGTGCATGATCATATTCTTCCATAGGATCATTAACTTCATCTTCGATATTCATTTCTCGCTTTCCTCCACTTGCAAAACAACATTCTATGGGCCATGATAATCTATATCCTTTTCCCTAGGGAACCCCACCTTTATAAAAATGACCGACACAAATAAACCATGATCATGATCAAGTGATTTTTTATAAATATAAAAAATGTTAAAATGATATAAACATTTAAAAATTCAATCAATATAAAGACATATAATGAAAAACTTAGAAATGGATGATAATCATGCGCCCCTTCAATGTGACCATGCTCCCTACAATGTTTCTCATCTGTCACAAATAAAATTCTTCTCCTCTTTAAGCCCTTGCAATATTTGCAAGGACAATAGCGATTCCCATCACCCTTTCTTTTCAATCTAGCCCAGAATCTAGCAATTGTCTCTTGATTTTGTTTTGCTTTAATATTATTTTTCATGATTTTTATTTACCAAGCTTGAATATTTAGATCTTCAAAAAACTCCAAGAATCAAGAACCTTCCTTCAATCAAACTCCAAGAATCATGAACCATTATGCAATAAACTGATTTCTAGTTCTGCAACAAATCTATTTGCCAACTTCCAACACAAGGCATAAATCAAAAGACTCTCCATCAACAAAGACTTCACCAATGTATAAGGATTCTTCATGGATCAACTTCTACTTCTCTCACATAACACTTCTCACAGAGAATCTCAATAACAGTTTCAAGGTTCAACACAACTAGGGGTTGGGTCATCTACATGCCCTTCTTGGACTCTTGAAAAGCTATTCTCAAACCAAGGACCTCCCTGTCATAGAACTCTACTGCAAAATTAGACTAAATTCAACAAAAGAAAATCGGTAAATCTATCTCGAAACCCTTGAATTGGAGGGAATTTTTATAACAGTTTTAAAAGATCACATTATCACAATTACCATATACCCACTGACCCAACAATTAAGGTGGCACCAACCATATAACTTTTGTAACCACCTGAATTTGGTCTATTTCAACTATGGACCCTATTTTCCCTAAGTGTGATCATACCCTCGATTATTTCCAAACGACCCTGTTACTGCTTGGCATAATTCTTCGAATCAATTTAATGTCCTAGGTGATTTTTATCACTAATTTGCATTAACTATTATAGCCATATGATTCAAATCAATTCAAACCAGTTAAATCAAACCAAATTCAAACATGGCTATAGTATTTAATTATAAAGGAATTAAATAAATCTGTAAGTCAATTACCCACTTGCAAAATAGCCCATTCCCCTAGCCTATTTAACTTAATTAAAATGGCTATAGTCCCCTTAATTATTAAAAAGCAATTAAATTGTTTAAATAATTAAATTCTTATTTTTGAATGAATTAAATAAGTTTAATTCATTTAATTAATATTCTCCTAAACCCCAACCTAACCTATCTCAACCACTTCTAC
>MU224642.1:187095-210572 GCA_018584345.1 Thuja plicata
TGACTTCCCTCTACCAAACATTGACATGATCATAGATCTTACAACAGGATTTTAGATGTATTCATTAATGGATGGATTCTTAGGCTATAATCAAATCAAGATCACCCCTAAGGATCAAGAGAAAACCGCATTCACAAGTGCATGGGGCACCTTTTGCTGGAATGTCATGCCTTTCGGGTTAAAGAATGTCGGTGCAACATATCAAAGAGCCATGACAAAAATATTCCATGACATGATGCACAAGAACATGGAGGACTATGTGTACACCTCTCTTTTTGATTCCCAAAGATTTCCAAAGGTGAGGGTTAGTAGAAAAGGTTTCACAAATGAATGCAAATCAAGTATATAATGACTACTAAACGAATACTAGAAACATGATCAATAAAATGTACAAGCAAGAGAGGGGAAGACAAATAAATGCAAACCCCACGATCCTTGAAGCTTCTATTGTTTCTCTCTAATCCTTCCGAAATGTTGTTCTTGATGCTCAATATTGGCGGGGCAGCGTCTATGACTTGAGAAGCATTGAGAATTTGATAATTAAAATATGTGTGTGTGGTCGCAAGATGTCTTGAATGCTAGAACCAAACTGATGAAGTAATGGCGCACGAGAGCTTGAAATCCTGGATCCTTCAAATGGTTATGAAGGGTTTATTATATAGGAATTGGTGATGATATGAATGGTTGAGATCAATCCCAAATATAGGGAGATGAATGGTTGAGATCAACAGGAACTGGAGAGGTCCTCAGTAAACTCCACCTCTTTATTTGGTAAAGAGGAGATAGAGTTTTGTTAACTGAAGAGCTAATTATGAGTTACCTTTTTGAACTGAAGAGGTGGGTGAAGTTACCTATGTGGACTGGAGAGATGGGTGGAGTAACCCATGTGATCTTATTGGAGTTATCTCTTTGAAGATATATGAATATTTAATTCATTTATTTAATAATTGTTTTCAACATGTGAGATAATTGAATTCTTTTTTATTAAGAATTGCTTTATTTGTTGAAATTAAATTAATTTAATTGGAAGAATTTAATTAGTAAGTTTAAATTTTTGAATTTAAACTATAGGAAATTAAGTTTAATTAATCAATTAATGGTAA
Source organism: Thuja plicata (assembly GCA_018584345.1). NCBI lineage: Eukaryota > Viridiplantae > Streptophyta > Pinopsida > Cupressales > Cupressaceae > Thuja > Thuja plicata. The sequence continues at coordinate 188,199 of MU224642.1, forward strand.
TTAATCAATTAAAGCTATTTAATTAAATAAAATTAATTATTTAATTAATTTTGGGAATTTGATTAGATGATTTGGGGAATGAATTTAGAAGAAAATAGATGATTAATTAATGATTAAAAAACTATTAATTAATAGATGAAAATTAGTGTTTTTAATGTAAAGTCACAAGCCTGTCCATTTTAGGGTGTCTACACTATGTAGACAACACATTGGCTAAATCCAAAGAAAGAGGTACTCACATTGCTAACCTAAGAAATTTATTGGATCAAATGGAACAGTTCCAACTAAGGCTCAACCCGAAGAAATGTGCCTTTGGGGTCCAATCAGGGAAACTCCTAGGATTCATTGTATCAACAAAAGGAATCGAGGTAGATCCTGCAAAGGTAAAGGCTATTCTAGAGATGGCTCCTCCACATAACATCAGTCAAATGAGGACACTACAAGGGAGACTTCATTCCATTAGGAGATTCATGTCCCAACATGTAGATAGGGAAAAACCCTTCACTAAGCTACTACATAAAGGGGTTACCTTCAAATGGGATGAACACGGTGAAGCAAACTTCAGAGAATTGAAAGGGTACCTGGCTGCTCCACCTATTCTTATTGCGCCTATTCATGGAAAACCCTTACTCCTATACATTTCAGCTACAACTACATCCCTAGGAGTATTACTGGCGCAAGAAGATGAAACAAAGAAAGAACGAGCTATCTACTACTTTAGTAGAACACTAGTCACTTATGAGCTCAATTATAGCATTATTGAAAAAGCATGCTTAGCATTCATCTTCGCATCACAAAAATTGAGACACTATACACTCTCTCATATAGTGAAGCTCATTGCTAAGATCGATCCTCTAAAGTATCTTTTGAGCATAACAGCATTAACAGGACGTTTGGCAAAATGGGTCCTGATTCTAAGTGAGTTTGAAATTGATATGTAGAATGAAGAGCTATCAAAGGATAGGTACTTGCAGATCAATTAGCTGATTCACCACTCCAGGATGATGAACCATTACTAATTGAATTCCCTGATGAAACAATCATGCATCTCACTGAACATCCATGGAAGATGTACTTTGACAGTTCATTCACTCAACAAGGATCTGAAGCAGGGGTCCTCTTCATAACTCCACAAGGATACAAGATTCCCAAATCTTACAAATTGATATTTCCATGCACCAACAATATCTTAGAATATGAAGCATTGGTCAACGACCTCAAGTTAGCTATGGAATGGAAGATCATTGAGTTACACATGTATGGTGACTCCCAACTAATTATCAATCAAGTCAATGGGGAGTATCAAACAAAAGATGAAAAGTTGATGCCCTACAAGCAACTAGTTGATGATCTAAAGAAGTACTTTGTCTTCGTCACCTTTCAACAGATACCAAGATCCGAGAACAAGGCTGTAGATGCTATGGCTACCTTGGCATCCATGTTAAAACTAGAGGAGCATCAATTCCGCTATGACTTCTTGGTAGAAGAAATATCCTATCCTGCCTTTGATAACCCTAAATATCAGGTAATATGTACCTTGAATTCCCCAGATCAATCTCGGTATGCCAGTATCATTTCTTACCTTTTCGACCAAACCATTCTCGCCAATCTATCCAGAAATGAGAAAAGATCCCTGATTAGGACATCATCATATTACATTCTCATAACTACCAACCTATATTGATGCGGTCTCGACGGTACACTTCTTCAGTGTTTAGAACTCAAAGAGTCCAATCTAGCATTAAAAGATGTCCATGAAGGTGTATGTGGAACACACTCAAATGACTTTTCATTAGCTAAGAAACTGCTCAGAGTATGCTATTATTATCCTACCATGGAGAAAGATGCTATTCAATTTTCAAAAGCATGTCTTAAATGCCAGACACATGGAAACCTTATCCATGCTCTTGCCAGAGAACTTATACCCTTCATAACACATTGGCCATTTCAGCAATGGGCCTTTAACTTGGTTGGAAAAATATATCCCAACTCTTCAAATGGACACAAGTTTATCATTACGACCACTGAGTATTTCATGAAGTGGGTCGAAGCTGTGCCGCTAATCAAAGCCACTGGAAAATAGGTGGCTATGTTCATTTTGAACTACATTATTTGTAGATATGGGATACCCTCTTCAATTGTAACAGACAATGGGGGCCAATTTTGAAATCAAGACATTGATGACCTTTGTGAACAGTTCCATTTTACTCAACATTGCTCCTTGATCTATTATCCTCAAGGTAATGGATAGGTTGAGGCATCAAACAAGAGTATTCTCAAGATCCTACACCAAACTGTGAGCAAGTCTGGTAGAGACTGGCACCTACAATTGAATCTGGCACTATGGGCCTACAGAACAAGCATCCAAACACCTACTAGAGCCACGCCATTTTCTCTAGTCTATGGTGCTGAGGCAGTACTACCTATTGAGGTTGAAATCTCATCTTTGCAGATATCTTTACAAGGTCTTGTTACTGATGAGAAGTACTGCATTGATAGGGTGAATTCTTTAGACCTACTAGACAAGTGCAGACAACAAGCGTTCGATCACCTCAAAGTGTATCAAGCACGTATGTCCAATGGTTACAATAAAAAAGTCAAACCACGCAAATTTGAAGTAGGAGATCTCATCCTCAAGGAGAATCCTAAGAACTAGCCTAATAAGGAGGTAAAAGGAAAGTTTGAACCTAACTAGCTAGGACCTTATGTTATCACTGCTACTTTTGGGATTGGAGATTATCAATTAGCTACACCTGAAGGAGACATTCTTCCAAATCCTATCAACACTCTACATTTCAAGCGGTTCTACGATTAATGTTTGGCTAGCAAAGCCTGTACAGCAAAAAGTTTTTGCAAAACACCAAAAACATTCAGAAAATTGATCCTGAAGAAATCTAAAAATAGTGGAAAAGGTCCTTCAAAAAGGGCATCCTTGGTGAAAACCTGGTAAACAGGCGCCTTGATACTACAAAAACATTCAAAAAAAGCAAAAAAAAAATTTGAAAAAAGAGAAAAATGCCTTGATGAGAACCTGGTAAAACATGCATCTTGGTAAGAAAAAAGAAACAAAAAGATCTTTCCAAGTGGTGAAAACCTGGCAATCAGGCATCACTTGTGTTCTGCGCTCCATCTCTCAATGCACTACTGATACTAGGCCTTCATAATTTTGCCTGTGCTCATACGCTGACTTCATCTTCCTAAAAAACTATCTTATCCTCGCTTGGGATTTTTCTATCTTCACGTCTTAGGAATAAGTCATTTTGCACTAGGGGCATCTTTGCTGGCATAGTCATTTGCGATTGCTAGGTTGCTCTAGGATGGTTTGCCTTATGGACACAATGTTTCTTGATACATGCAAAACAAATGTCACTTTCTAAAAACAAAGGGTGCCTTTTCAAGCATCACATATCCAGACATGGAATTTACATTAACAGAGTTCCTACGAGGCTATATTGGGTCGCAAACATGAACAAATTATCCTACCAATGCACAGACACGGAACACCATATTGCTTGTATTATAATTTTCTGATTGATGAATCTTTACTATGTTTGACATATGAATGAACAAGTACTACTTAAACACAAAGTTTGATAATGGTTTGATTATGATTCTTTTATGTCCTAGGGGCATCTAAGTAATTATAAATTTTATTTGATTGATTCACAATTGATGATTTATTATGTCTTCTTAGTTACTCAATGACGTCTGCGCAAAGACAAAGAGTCACAAGGATAGGAGGCATAATGTTTTCTTGATTTTCTGCGTATGGTGATTGTTCCAAATGATCCTATAAACTTCACCTAACTTGGATGTTTATGGTAAGAGCTGCCACTATGGGTGGATAGCCGCATATATCTCGATCTTTGTTAGGTGCAAACTATGGTGAGGTTAAAACAATTTCCTTGTCTGCTTTCTGATCCAGATTCTCATTAAGGTATACGAATCATAATGTACCCAAGGATATGAATTCTCAAGGTCATTGCGGGTCCAATATCTTGCCTTAATCAGAATCTGGTATATTAAAAGGAAGGTGACTATTTTGTTATCCTGGCTTCTATGCCTTGATGCCTAAGTCTATTTCTGACATTCCAATAAAACATAGTATTCATATTATCATAATATCAGTGGATATTGGTGATGGTTGTACTATCAGGTGGTTCATTCCAAAAAATGCCCAATGATGATAAAAATCTTGCAATATTTGCTAATCGGTGACAAGTCCTAAGAGTCTTCATATAGCTGTATTTAAAGATTGCATGATGCATTTATACAATAAATAACAGCATAAGGAATTTTGTGCTCAAAAATGGTTTCTATCTTCTTCTAAAACATCAAGTTAATTACATCATCCATATTTCTGATATCAAATATTGCTGCACATCCATAGCATGCATTTTGCATTCATTGAAAAGAGGAAACAAGAAAATACAAAAACAATAAAGCATCCATGTATTGCATTTTCATCCTAAAAGTACATCCATGCATCTATTTTGCATAACCAAAAAATCAAAAGAAACATACATTTGCATTTTCACATGAGTATCATTTAAAACATATTTATATCAGTAATGACTCATCGCATCCAATCATAAAATGATGTTATCATCTAAAAACTAACTCATCGGGAGATCAAGATATAATCACATGTGCAAAAATACATTTGCCACCTCTATGAAAGCAAAAAAAAACTCATGAAACATGTCAGAATCAAGAAGCTGCATCAGATATATATCATCATAACATGGTACAAATCAAATATAAAGGGTATTAGTGTATCAGTATGCATAAAGAGTATCAGTGTATCAGTGAGCCAAAATGAATCAGATTTGCATGTATGAATGTCATCTACAAAAATGAATATCAAAAGGATGCAGATATACAAAAGAGGGGATCTCAGCAGGATCGAGATATACAAATATGATCTCAAAATATACATATCATACAAAATGATACAACATAATCAACTCTATCCCGCACCCTCTCCCTGGTCAGGAGGAGGAGGAGGTGCAAAAGGAGCTGCTAGAGGAGGCATGGCCCCCTCTGACTGTTGAGCCACTCGAGAGAATGAAGGTGCTCTCTGCCCCTCTGGAACTACCACATGATACAGGGTGTAATAATATGTAGCCCTCTGTCCCTAATGGACTGTTGTCTGAGCCTGTGCATCTCTCTCTGCTCTCAGCCACTCAAGCTATAGATCCCTGTCCGCCAGTAAAGCATCGGCAGTAGTGACTCTAGCCTCCAAAACTGTGATCCTGGCTCGGAGCTGCTCTCTCTCCTACTCACATCTAGACAGTGGATCTCCATCTCTGCATGTATCCTAATCCTGAGGCCTATCCTGTGACCCCTGCCATCTCTGTCTCTTCTGGTCCCTAGTAAGGAGCGGACCGGTATCTCTCCAAGGAGCTACAAATATGAATCGGGTACGCCGACCCTCTCCACTGCCACTAGCACCACCTGTATCGACAGCCTCTCCACCACCACCCCTGTCATCTCCATCATGCCCATCATCTGGAGGAGAACGCCTACCATCTCTGCCACCATCCCTGTCACCATTACGGCCTCCATGTCTACCAGGAGCCCTGTCTCTACCTCCTTTGTCCCTAACTAGTCGATCATCAGGATCATAGTCTAGTGGCTCCTCTATACGAGGAATAATCTCATCAGGAACAGTGAACCGGGGAAAGGGGTACTGGAGCCTCTCAGCAGCATAACCATCTGACACACCCGCATCCTCTACATCTGGCCATAGATCCCATTCTACTGCAACCATGTCTTGGATCTCCTGGTGTGCAGTCTCATATGTCAACTGTGCCCCCCATAAAGGTGTCTCATCTCTGGTTTGGGCATATACTGCAATATCCTATGTCCTACCTTGCCGCCGACCATACTGCCTCAATACTCTAGTGATAACAAATCGCTCTATAACATACCTAGTCCGGCCAATGAGATATCGGCTCTGGCACAAATACGGCACTTGTCGGGCATTAGAGGTTCACACCTCGCAATCTAAGTATGGTCGCCAAACGACCTCTTTCATATCATCGAATAATCGGCGCCAGTACTCAATCTTGCCCAGATGGGGCTTTTGCAGGCCTACATACATATATACATAGGGCTTCTCAAGTGCCCTCTCTCTATCTATAATAGGCCATGTAACAAGGATGTGCTCCCACGCCTAGATCTGAAGAATAAGGATACCCACAGTCATACAGCGGGTATAATGGTATACAATCTCATGTAGCTCTTGGTACATGTGAGCTAAGATACAGCTCCCCCAAGCGAATCACTGACGGTGGACGACCATCTTCTAGATCATACTCACCCAGCTGACCATGAATCCATGCTGGCCCCTATCTAGCATGAGGATGCTGCCTACCAAACCTTCTAAGTGAATAGATAATCGATCGTAGTGATCGACCATGTAGTCCCAAGACAGATATCTCTGGTCTATGGTGTCATCCTAGAAGAAGCTGTGTGCAAGACCAATTGCCACACCAGCTCAGGACTCAAAGAAAACCTCCTGTCCAACCATCGGTACTTGAAGTATCCTCCAGACGTCCTCCGAGGTCATAGTGATCTCTCCTATCGGTAAATAGAAGGTGTTGTGCTCTGAATGCCATCTCTTGGCAAGAGCAGTCAACGACCCACGATTTACCCTGATCTTGAGTAAACCTATCAAGGAACGTAATCTGCATCAGATCACAGTCATCTTCTCATCATCCGACAGACATCCCGACAATGCAAGTACGTGCGTAGGGTAAGTGTCGCAAAATGCGACTACCTCAAACTGGGCCTATTTCAGACAAAAATGACAATACATCAGAATCCTATCTACACCATAGGGGCAGACTCCTAATCAACTAAGTCATTTCAAGTTCATAGGACACAAATAGATCGAAACACATTAAAATTCTAAGTTTTCTGCTAGATACGATTCTGGAAATACAAGATGCGACTGCATTTACCGGATGCGATCCCCAAAATACAAGATGCAATCCTAAACGTGGGGTGCGATCCTAAGCACACCGGGTGTGACCCACTAATGGATTTCATATTTAAATAAGACAAAAACAAAGGAATTGGATGCGATCCAGGAAATACCAGATGCGACGCAGGCATCCATAAAAACTGGATGCGATCCAGGAAAAATCGGATGTGACATGGGATTTGCAAGATGCGATCCAGCATCCCGAATGTGATTCTAAATTGAAAGGGCTCTAAAAGCCACAAAAATGCATGAATTTGAAATTTGCAAAATTCGCAGGTTAGTTAATCGAGCACTTACCAGCGGTGGGTAATCAGTTGGATGCTGATGTCAATAGCTCATCTCAAAATGGTGCTTCCTCAAAGGGACTACCATCTTCTCTACAAAGCTCTCTAATTTACTATGGAGGAAAGTGAAAATGAATAGTGAAATGGTAATTTTGGACGCTTATATTGGTCTTTTGAGCCATTTAGGAGTTTTGAAACTCCTCCCAGACAACTACAACTTCATTTCTATTCTCTTTTTGATCAATCGGGAACCAAATCAAAGGTACCTACGATGTTTTCAACAACACAATGCCATTTTTGCGATCATTCTGAGAAATGTGAATTTGCTTCATTTGTTCCACACATCGGTCAAAACTGTACATTTTATCATACGTCTTGGTCTAACATCATTTTATTAGTCTCATCACTCACATTTTCAGGTAATTAACTTGGTAATTGTGTGTTTACTTTTAAAACACACCTTTTCCCACTTCTTCTACTCCATTCTTTCTTGTCCTAACCGCTTCCTGCAAGTGATACGTTCTTTCAAAACTGAGAGATTTATTCTTTTTCCTTCGATTTTGATCCCGAGGGGGCATGATCACAGTATCATCAATTAAATTTTTGCTCAAAACTGCATTAAAAACAACTTCGTTATCAAACAAACTAGGGGCATAATAGTTTCGTTGACTAAAGTCAGAACTGTTGGATAGAAATCTTTGGTTCTCATGAGCTGATATCTTATGTTTCCTCATTTTAAAAGATTTTTATTAAGCTCCTGGCAGCTTCATATTGGCCTTTTGGATGACAACCAAGTTCAGCATCAGTATTATCAATTTTTGGATGACAACCAAGTTCAGAATTGGTATCCTTAAAATCTTTTATTGATTTTTTAGATGAAAACCAAGTTCAAAATCAATTCTATCAGTTTGGTTCAATCAAGTGTGAGACTGATCTCATCAACATTTCGTTCGACAACCAAGAACGGGATTCTCAATCTTTCCGAAGTTAAAATCAAAAAAATTTCTTTGAATCAATGTGTTGCTCGCACATCAATTCAAAGAGGGGCAAATGTAACCACCTGAATTTTGTCAGTTCCAACTATGGACCCTATTTGCCCTAAGTGTGATCATACCCTCAATTATGTCCAAACGACCCTGTTACTGCTTGGCATAATTCTTCGAATCAATTTAATGTCCTTGGTGATTTTTATCACCAATTTGTATTAACTATTATAGCCATATGATTCAAATCAATTCAAACCAATTAAATCAAACCAAATTCAAACATGGTTATAGTATTTAATTATAAAGGAATTAAATAAATCTCTAAATCAATTACCCACTCCAAAATAACCCATTCCCCTAGCCTATTTAATTTAATTAAAATGGCTATAGTCCCCTTAATTATTAAAAAGCAATTAAATTGTTTAAATAATTAAATTCCTATTTTTGAATGAATTAAATAAGTTTAATTCATTTAATTAATATTCTCCTAAACCCCAACCTAACCTATCTCAACCACTTCTACCTTGGGTTCTAACCCTTCTCAACCCATTCACCCTTTCTAATCTAATCCTAATCCTAATTCTAGCCTTAACCCACCTCCTGATGTTGTCACATTCCATTAAGGAATGCTTAACAACTCCACCCACTTGAGAAAGTCATGAAATCTCAAGATTCCTTTCTCAAAGTCCACCTTCTCAAGCCACCCTCTTACACCCTCCTCTTGCTTATTTAAGGCTTTCATTAATACCTTATTAATGAAGATGCCTTAAGCTTATGTCTCTTCCATGCCTCCTTAATGCCCAAGGCATTAATGGCTCTTACACCACCATTAATAAGTCCCTCAACTCATTAATGAGCCTTGTCTCCCCTCTCTCTCTCTCTCATTCTTCTATAAATAGAAGCCATTTTTTAGAGCAAATAAGCCTCCAACTCATATCCTAAGTGCAATGTTATGGTGTTGGATTAATCTTAGACTCATATTTCACTTCTTATTTCATGCTTTCACATTGTTCTTATTTCCATTCTTAGAGCTAGAATGCATGTTTTCTCATCTTTTAGCTTGCTTTTAAACTAAAATCCTTCATGCTAGGTCATATATGTCACTGATTGTAGCATAATCTGAGGGCTATTATGTTACTAATCACACTCTTCTTAGTTAGAAGGCAATAGGTCGATATTAGTTGGTTTTACATGCTTATCTAACCTTTTTGAACTAATGCAATGACTTATTGATGTGTTGTGTCTCTCTTATTAGGTACATAATATACACACACAACTTTGACTTTAAGTGTATTTCAAAATATAGAAGAAAATCATAAATAAAAAATAGGGGATGGTTGACTTTGTCGCAATAGTGAAGAAAATTAAGGAGCATCACACTTTCGACGAACATCAGGCATAATTTTTTTTTTTTTAAATGAAAATTTCATAGCTACCCGACAATGTGTTCAATTTTTGGAATTTCGTCAAAAACTTTTCATTAGATTTTGGGTTCAAATGAGTTAGTCTTTTAATGATTATGCAATTGTAAAATAACTTCATGTGAATGTGAACATCTAGTATCAGTGGTTATGTTGGGTGTTGTGAATAACCAGTACTTGCATTGTGTCCCCAAGGGATGGTGAGTTATGTACCCATCCATGGGGAATATGTTTTCATATCGGTATGAGAGAACCATACCATTTATGTGTTGTTTTATCGTTTGTTACCCTACTAAGTGTCAACCCATAGGTTGTGATAAGTCAGTATGTGAAGGGGTAGAAACAACAACAAATTTCTACAGTTTTGATGGACCAATGTAGGCATAATGGTAGCGCAAAGAATAGCCTTGTCTACCCATAACTCGAGGAAACTATTCACTACTTGTCCTTTTGATAGACCAATTTATGCGGTTCATATATCCTTATCTATATCCTCATAATTCTTGAGTATATTGTTGGCAGACTTATGATTATTGATATTTCATGGATATATATTTTCTTTTTTCATGATCCAGAATGTGGAGGGAGATTTTTTTACCCATATTGTGATGGATACCGTATCTACACATGTTCTCACATGATGTAATAGATATGATGCCACACCCCATTGATGTTTTGACATAGTGTTGGCGATGATGCCATGTTGCTTATGGTAGTGAATCGAGCTTGGGGACATAATTCCATGTACATAGATACATGAAAGTCCAGTATATGTGTGTTATGAATTCCTACTTGAAGATCGATAGGGAGTTTCTTGGATGCTTATAGAGGGGCATCCATGGTGTCTCAATTGTTCAAGTGTTGGTAGGCATATGGGTGGGCCCTAGCCATGTATACCTCTGGCTATAGTGATAGCATGTGTGTGCTTTCTCCATGAGGTATCAGCATGTAGGGTGTGACCTACGCATGCTTTCTTTGTGAGGTGCACTGCTATGCAACATACGACTAGTGTGTTCCTTCTCTACTTGGTGTATGGTCATGTCATGTTGTGATGCAATATAATGTGTAGCTGAGGTGTAAACTCTGTGACGTGTAGTTGGAATTTTTATTTTGCACCACATGAGGGGTTCATCAAGAGATTCATACAATTGTTCCCTCCTTCCTTGTTGGATGGCTATATATAGTCACATAGTGATGTAATGTGCAATTTATGATTTTTTTTTTTTATCTTTGTTTGTGTGGACAGTAACTTATTCATCTTCTCTTTGATGGTTTAGCCACAACTTACGAGATTTATTACATGTATCTCAACTGGTTACATTTGATTTATTATTATAGATTCCATGGCATTTTCTTACCTTATTATTTTAAATTTATGATTTATTTCTCTTATTTATATACCTTGGTGGCTAACCTAGCTTATCTTTCCTTTTTTGGATTATGTTTTGTTTTGTAAGGTGATTCCTCTCCAAGGGCATGTGAGACAGACCTAGTGGAGTGTATATGAGGAAGTAGATGCAAGGAACCCTTGATGATGGGGTTATTAGAGGTTGTTATGAAACTAAGATCCACTACCTACCTTAGAGTGGTGACTATTCCTTTGAGGCTAAATACCTTACACAAAAAGGGATAGGACACATGATCTTGTATGGAGGGTCTCACCATATGGGTGTGTATCTCAACACCATCAAGCCACTAAGTTAGGTGTAGTGGTACGGAGCATAGATACTTTTCCATAGAGGTATGCTTTCCATATCAGTATGTTCTATCTATGAAGCACTAGGACTTATTCAAGGAGACGTGCTCGCTAGTGTATTTTGTGACCAAGCGCTAGGACTTGTCCAAAGAGACTTACATGCTCATGTAGCTTTGTGTTTTGTGCTTCTCAATATTGTGAATGAGTATGTATTTTGTATTGTACATGTAAACTAAATCTTTCTGAGTAGATTGAGCATATTAATGGTAGAATGGATTATCATTCTTGGTTAAGTGTAAATTTGATGTCTTTATGTGACCTTGAGTGATGTATCAGGAAAGAATTTCTCTTGCAAATGATGAAAATAATTGAAAGTGTTGATATCTTTAAGTATTCTAGATAATTTTGCTTGCATACTTTGCTTGAAAATGATGAAATTATGGCAATTTGAAACATATTGTGTGAATTATTGTACTCATTATTCATTAATTTGGTCAAAAAGAATGAATCTTGTTGTTTATCTAATGTAAAATATGAATTTTGAATGGTTGATGGATGGAATTTTTTTAAGGATGTTATCATGTTGAAGTGAAAATCTATAATTAATGGTAACCTTCTAAAGGATATTTAATTTTAGTGTATTTTTGGTTGCTCTTCTCATTGAGATGGATATGTATTGTGGGATACATATCTGAGCAATGGGATGCATAACTCTGGTTTACTAATGAAAAAATGAAATTTCTATTTGAGCTATTGATGGGTTAAGATGAAAATATAGTAATTGGTTAGAATATAAATTAATTTGGATGTATATGTATGATGTCTAACCATTTTCATTACAATTTTTCTATCTTATTACATGTATCCAAGGAATGAGCATACCTTGATGTTGGTTTAAAAATATTTCAGGACTAATGAGTGGTATGTTTCCATCTTATCCTTTGCGACTTCTAGGAGTAAGTCGAGTCATAGGGGAGAATGTAGTACCACTCCAACCTTGCCACTATAAAAGGTATTACGCTTCTAATTCAATACTTTGATGTGTAAGGAAGTATGTATATTTGATATTTAATGTTAATAAATGTAGCTAGAAACATATGTTAGTATTAAGTGGATTAATATCATGTTATTGATGATTAAAAATGACTAACAATGTTAATGCTACTCAATGATAATTAATGATATTTGACATATTAGATAGATGATGACTTTATGTGAGAATGGGTGGTGCCATAACATTCATGGAATGATGAAACCGCTAATGTTCCCTTTGTTATTTAATGATGATGTATGTGCTTTAGCTATTTATGTATATATGATCCGGTACACTTGATGTCAAAAGTTGTAATGCTTGCTAATACCATCAATTGAATCCACCTAGCTCCACAATAATAAGCATGCCTACTTCCTCATTGGGGGTTACTCAGTAGAGTGTTATTTGTCTATTATTAAGACCCAAATTACACCTCGACTACTGCAATTTGTAGTGTTCAGTGACCCTGGACCTATGTGAGTACCATGTAACAAGTCTCTTTGTCTTAATGTTTTGAATAATTAGAAAAAATAGGTTTTGAAGGGACCCAAAACCATTTACATAACATTACATCATAATATTAAGCATTAAAAACCACAAGCAAAAGATGAGACCCAACCAAATAATAGGCCTACAAAGAGGCAAAAACACTAACAATGAAAAAGACAGAAAACACCACCAAAAAATTTTCCACCTAGAGGATAAACCATGTCAGACCCTAGCATAAGTAGAGAAAAATTAACCCTTAAGGGTCTCATCCATTTTTTCTTCGATTTCCTCCATTCTTCCAATGGTGGTTTTGATATCATTAACACACTTGCTTGTTGTAGGAGACTTCTTCTTGACACTTTCCCTAGTCCTCATACCCGGTCCACCACTTTCTCCATGTGCATCATCCCCTTGTTCTCCACCTTTTCCCATTCCCTTCTCCAACACCTTAACCAAAGCTCTGATATTAGTGCTAGAAGCACTCATGCTTTCATGGATATGTTGGAGGATCTCATAAATGTTATTTTACAACTTATCCACCCTACCAAAAAGGACATCCAAAGCATTCCTCTTTTCCTGAGATTGAATAATCCCAGAGTCACCGCTCCACTCATTCTTTTTCTCCTGCAGACCATTATACCTAGCTTCCAGCTTCCGATATTTTAGGTTGAGCATATGAATTTCCTGAAAGCACCATTTGTTAAATCTGAAGGAGTAAAGGGTCTCTGCTTTATCAATTTGCAAGGAACCCAAAGTAACTTCCTCTCTATCATTGAAATAATCAAACACTAGCTTAATATAGGACTCCCTAACCCTCTGGCCACTAACATTTTCCATATCATCCTCTGTTTACTCTAAATTCTCTGGAGAAACAAGGACATCATGCCTAGTACCCACTCTCCACAAAATCATCAAAGGTGGACACCATACTAGTTTTTTCATCCCTGACATCCCTTGCATTATCTTTTGTTGCCATTTGAATAGCCTTCTCTACTAAATATTCCAAATTTTTAGAATCAAGGGTCAAGTTCTCACCAGAATTACCTTCAGGAATAAGAATAACACCATTGACAGGCTCCATATTTTCATCCTTCATCAAAGATTGATCTTCATTTTTCTTAGTATCCAAACCCTGAGCTTCATTCTCCTCTCCAGAATCATCAGTCTCTTCTTCATTCCCATCCAAATTGGAAGCCTTGGCCATGGAAACATTCTCCTCATCAGAAGTGTTAATATTTATTTTGTGTGAATTTTGTTATTTAAAAGAGTTTATAGTTAAGTTAGTAATTTTTAGTTTTATGATTATTGTATGCAATGAAAACTCTTGCAGCTGCATAACAAGTCAAAACATGCAAAACACAATATATACCAAATAATCAAAGCATGCAAATAACTTGAAACACAACTAAATTCTCACTACAACCTCCGATGAGCTAAAACAAGTGCACCCAAGACTTGTTTGATTTTCTCTTAGAGATTTGGTGGGTGTGCTCTCCCAACACAATGCAATAAAATCTCACTATGATAGATGAAAAAGATGGTGAAGGGATTGAGGAAAAGTATGAGGAACTTTCCCCAAGCTTCACATTATGAGGATTGAGAATTCAATAGAAAATCTAGAATGAAGATGCAAGATGAAATAAACTAAGATCGATTTCCATTACCTAACATATAATATCTATATGAACTAATGCTTATAAGAAGCTAAATAGAATGAATACTAAGAAATGCTCAATAAAAATGCTCTAAAATGAAATCACTAGCTAGTTACCCTAGTTGCAAATGAGGAGTGAGGCCCCCTTTTATGGATTTGCTTATGAAAATGGAGGGCTAGGATTAAGAGGTGGAAATGAGTGGCTAAGATTGATGGTTAGGTGATGAGGAGGTTCCTCTCCTAGATATTATAGCTCTCTCCAAGACCTCAAATGGTCTCTCTTAGGGTCTCTCACTCTCTACCCTATCTAGAGGATTCTTTCCTAATCCCCTAACCTCCTAGGAACTTCTCACCAACTTCAAACTTCACTCTTCTCACTCTTTCTTCACTTCCTTGCAAGCATGGCTTCACAAGCCTCTAAATACCCCAATGGTTTCAACTACATATAGTTAGGCTCCCCTACTCCCCTTAGGCTTATTCACACTCCTATGGATCCAATTTGGTGATCCCTTCAACCATATTTCAATCGAGACCCAAAATCAACTATTTGGCCCTTGTAGCCTTTTCAGGCCTATTAGCCCTCCAAAACACTGAAAATGTGTTCTTGCTCCCACAAACCCTTAACAAACCCAAAAAAAAATTAGATATTCTTTGTGGGTTTTTCCTTCCCTTGAGGATTCACTAGGTCTCAAACCCTAATGGTGTCCGTACAGTAGATTTCTACCAAACCCCTAAAAATAAGGGTTTTGGAGACATGTAGACTAGTTTGGTAATGTGATCTTCTTTCTTTGATCAGTTGGATTCCTCTGATCTTCTCCTTCCACAAGAAGGTCTGAAATACATGCCTCCTCACTTCTCCAAAATTTATTGGCTCATACCAATCAATCTGCAATCTCCATTGCTATGTCTTGTTCAGTTACCCTAGCCAGAATGATCACCACTCACCTAGGGCCTGAATGTTCTTGAGCCTCCCCTGCACTCACACACTCCAAAATCCATATTTATAGAGTATATAAAAGGCTCTAATGGATTCCAAGTTTTCATGGAGTTTTAACCATAGGAACTCCAATAAAACCTAACTTTTACATGACTCAACCAAAACTGGCCAGTGAACTTGCAAAACACAAATTAATTAACAAAACTTAACCGGAAAGAATAAAATACTAAACTACCACCACACAAAGCTTGGAAATTACATTTCAAATACTATTCAATCATTCATTTTGTCCATTCAATCTAATAAAGTGATGGATGATGGCTCTGTCACAAAAACACACTGTAAATTGATCCTTCCCACTGATCAGTCTGTACAAAATGAAAAATAACTAAAAAATTAGGGTTGGATTAACCTTATATACTCATATCCCATCTTTCTGGACCATTTGGTCAGGATTTGGGCACTCTAATGGCTGATTCCTAAAATCTAGGAAATATTGTCATGACAACTTTAAAAGTTGTCATGACAACTTTTGTCAAATTTGTCGTTTTCACAACTTGGGTGTCCTAATTGGTTCTAAACTTTACCAATTGACCTCAAATGGTTAGAAAACAAAAAAAACATTAAAAATCTTCCCAATTTGGGACTTTGGTCAACTCTTTGACTTTTGAGTTGACTTCTAGGCCTTAGACTCCTAGAATCAACTAGACTCAAACAACACAACCCTATTCTTTTCAATCCTAACCCACACCTCAAATATACACTAGGGAATTCATATTTAGTCCTTATTTAAGGATGGTTGGCCAAACCAACCTACAAGCCAAAATAGTTAAGATCTCTTAGTAGACCTTAAGGGTTCTCCTGCACCATACTCCCCCCTACAAGAAAAAAAAGTTAGGGTACAGTTGGTGTCAAAAACTCCTCACTGACTCCATGTTTCTTGAAGTCACTCTCAGCTATCCAAGTGGCTTCTAACTCTGGTTGTTGCTTCCACTTCACTAGATGCTCCATGTAGATCTTATGTCTAGTTTTCTTCTTTACCCTTGAATCCAATATCTTCTCAGCTTGTGGCTTGTCCTATTCCAAAGTCTTGAACTCTCCCGTGCCCTTATGTACCTCTATTTTGTATTGTATCTCATCCATCTCTGGCCCCTTATACTTGACCAAATCTTTCACAGTAAAGATAGGAGAAATTGTCATCTCCTTGGGCAACTCTACCTTGTATGCATTATGTCCATACTTTGCCAATATCTTACAAGGTCCAATTCGTTTCATCTGTAGCTTGTTGCGTATCCCCTTTTGTAGTCTTTCCTTATTCAAGAACACCATGACTAATTCACCCACTTCAAACTGCAATTCTCTTCTTCCCTCATCTTTCTTTGCCTTCAACTTTTGATTTGCCTCCATTAAGGTCTTTTGCACTTGCTCATGAACTTCCTTCATTGATTGTGCAAAATCATCAGCATGCCCACTGATTCCCTCATATCCTTTGAGGTCTTTGATTTCCACCACACCCCTTGGATGTGCCCCATACACAATCTCAAATGGGCTCTTCCCTATAACTCTATTGGTGTTGTCATTGTAGGCAAATTCTACCTGTGGAATAACTTGCTCCCAGCCTTATCCATACTCCTTGGTCAAACATCTAAGAAAGTTCCCAAGGACCCTATTGATTACTTCAGTCTTCCCATCTGTTTGAGGATGATAGGCAGATCCATGAGATAAGTTTGTGCCTAATCTCTTCCATAGGGTCTTTCAAAAGTGACCCATGAACTTTACATCCCTGTCTACAACAATACTCATTGGTAAGCCATGAATCCTTACTACTTCTTTGCAAAATAAGTAGGCAATATGGTTGGCATCATGTGTTGTTTTACATGGTATGAAGTGGCTCATTTTGCTAAACCTATCCACCACAACAAATACATTGTCTAATCCAGTTGGAGTCCTAGGTAACCCCACTATAAAGTCCATGCTTATGCACTCCCAAGGTCTGCTTGGAATGGGTAATGGCTGATAAAGTCATGTATTTGATGAAGTACCTTTAGCCTTCTGACATATGCCACACTGCTCCACATATCTTCTCACATACTTATGCATCTTTGGCCACCAATAGAACCTCTCCACTAGGTCCAATGTCTTATTTAGTCCAAAGTGTCCACTTAAGCTTCCATTATGCTTCTCTTATATGAGTTTCTCCCTCATTGAGCCTTTTGGAACACATAGCTGCTTGCCTTTGAATAGAAACCCATTCTGCAATGTATACTCTGCAAACTCACTATGAAAGTGATTCTCAAAGTCTCTACACACTTGATAAATCTCTGATAAGTATGAATCTCCCTCATATAGATCCTTGAAACCTTCAACTCCAATACTCTACATCTAAATCTCTTGGATGGTGAGTAGTCTCCTACTAAGGGTATCTGCAAATTTGTTTTGCACCCCCTTCTTATGTTTAATAGTAAATTTGTAAGATTGTAGGAACTCCATCCACTTGATGTGTCTCAAGCTAAGCTTATCTTGAGTGTTGATGTAACTCAAAGCTTGGTTATCTGTGAAGAAAACAAACTCCTTAGGAAATAGGTAATGCCTCCACTTCTTTAAGGCTTGTACAAGAGCATATAGCTCCAAGTCATAGGAATAATACCTAGACTTAGCCTCATTGAATCTTTCACTAAAAAAGGCCACAGGCCTGCCTTCCTGACTTAGGATAGCTCCCACTGCAATGCTACTTGCATCACACTCAACAATGAATGGTTTGTCAAAACTTGGCAATAGAAATATAGGCTGAGTAGCCACTTCTTTCTTCAGTCTCTCAAATCCATCATTAGCTGCCTTTGTCCACACAAATTTTGTTTTCAGTCCTCATTTTATAGTCTCTAGGACTGGAGCACAAATCTCATTGAATCTTCTAATGAACTTCCTATATAATTGGGCTAACCCATGGAATCTTCTAACCTCTTTCCCTATTTTAGGAGTAGGCCAACTCAATATGGCCTCTACCTTCTCCTTATCCATCTTTACGTCACCCTTGGAAACCACAAAGCCAAGGTAGACTAGCTCTTCTTTCATGAACTCACTTTTCTCAAGGTTTATGGTGAGTTTTTCCTCCTGCAAGTTGTTCAACACTAACTCCAAGTGTCTCATATGGTCCTCCTTTGTTTTACTAAAAATGAGGATGTCATCTAAATAGACAACTACAAAGACTCCTATATAGTCCTTTAAGACTTTGTTCATCACCCTCATAAAGGTGTTTGGTGCATTGGTAAGCCCAAAGGGCATCACTAACCATTCATACAACCCCTCTGTAGTCTTAAATGTAGACTTCCACTCATCACCCTCTTTCATCATAATTTGATAGTACCCACTCTTCAAGTCAATTTTAGAGAAGTACTTAGCACCCCCCAAACAATCCATCAAATCCTCTATTCTAGGAATTGGAAATCTATATTTGATAGTTACCCTATTTATTTCCCTAGAATCAATACACATCCTCCACTTACCTCCCTTCTTAGGAGCCAAAACCACTATGAAATCACATGGGCTAATGCTCTTCCTTGTCAACCCTTGGTCCAAAATCTCTTGGACTTGTCTGGCAATCTCCTTGTTTTTCTCTGGTGTCATCTTGTATGCAGACTTGTTTGGCAAAGACGCTCTTGGCATGAAGTCAATTTGATGACTTACCTCCCTCTTAGGTGGAAGGGTGGTTGGTGTACCCTCACAAATTATATCCTTGAACTGGTCTAGAAGTTCTCTTACCTCCTATGGTATAGGTGCCTTCTCATGAGACTCCTCCTCCTTTGGCTTTAGCAAGATTGCATAGCCAACTTCTTCTTCTTTTAGATCCTTTAGAAATTATTTCCCACCTAGTAACATGGCACTGGATTCTGCCTTCTCAATTTTTTCCTCCTCTAAGATGGATTGTATCTTGTAGGTGACCCCATTTTTCTTGAAACTATACTTGTTACCCTTCCCATTATGGACTGCATCTCTATCATATTGCCATGGTCTTCCAAGCAACAGATGGCAAGTATCAATTGGAAAAACATCACATATCATCTTATCATGATACTTCCCAATAGAAAATTTCACCCACACTTGTTCATTGACTAGGATGTTCTGGCCCTTATTCAACCATGTGACTTTGTAAGGGCATTCATGTAGAATTTTAGTGAGTTTCAACTTCTCTACTACCTCCTCTAATATTACATTGCCTGTAGATCCTGAATCAATGATCACCTTACATACTTTCCCCATTATCTTGCACTTGACTCTGAAAAGAGCCCTCATTTTCTTGTGTCCATCCTTAGTAGGCTCTTTAATTATTATTCTCCTAAGCATCAAACTCTCACCTTTCTCCGAATCCAAACTGACCTCTGAATGCTTGGTGTTGTCCTCCTCTTGAACATAGTTGATCCTCTTTTCTCCTTGTGAGGATGTTGGCTTATCTAGACACCTGTATGTAGGGTGCCCCAACTGTCCATAGTTGTAACATTTCATGGAAGAGAAATGAGATCCCCTTCCAAATCCTCTTGTTCTTCATCTACCACTATTATAAGAACTCCTTCCTCTACTACTAAATCCACCTCTATTGCTTGAATATTGTCCTTGATTTTCATATCTAGAGTCACCCTGACCCCTACTATCATTGACTCTACCACCTAAGCCTCCTCTATGGCCACCTCTATTATCTCTGCCCCTTCCTCTACTTTTGGAGCTAGAATCTTGTCTTTTCTTTAGTTTTTCTTCCACTTTCAAAGCCATTTGAAAACAACTATGAATGGAAGTCAAGGTGAAGAGACTAAGATCTTCTTGGATGTTCCACCTTAATCCATTAAGGTATCTTGCCACTTTAATTCTCTTTGTCTCTTGGATTCTTGATCTAAGACAAAGTTTTTGAAATTCTTCGGTATAGGCTGCCACATCTAGGTTTTTTTGCCTAAGATTTTGCCTCTTCTTATGCAGTTGGATGTCGTAATCCTCTGGAAGATAATACTCCTTCACTTTTTCCATCATTGTTTTCCAATTTGTTATGGGCTTCTTGCCCTCTTTCTCCCTTTCTTCCTGTAAGAACTTCCACCATGTAAGTGCTTGCCCTCTTAGCCTTGACTTGGCTATCTTCACCTTTTGGGCTTCTATAATCCCATCACACTCGAAGTGATTCTCCATCCCTTCAATCCATTCCATTACTAACTCTGTATCCATCTTACCAGAGAACACTAGTATTCCTTCTAGAGCCTTCCCACTCAATGCTTTGAGTACTTTGAGGAATGGTTCCTCAGGTAGAAAAGGATCAGGCTCTGGTTCTACTTCCTCTTCTAATGGAGATTTACCTTTATCTAACCCTCCATGCACTTCTTCTCTCAATTTTCTGGCTGTCTCTACAACTTCTGCCATTTTGATATTCATTTCCTCCATTGCTTCTTCAATAAGCCTATTCTTGATTTTCTACTCTGACAAATCTTTGGCCAACTCTGCATTGGTCACCATTCTGGACTCACTCCAATCTGACATACACCAATTCAATCACCCAAGCCTTTGAATGACTCTGATAACAATTTGATGAGGAGGTTCCTCTCCTAGAGCTTCTGGCTCTCTCCAAGACCTTCAATGGTCTCTCTTAGGGTCTCTCACTCTCTACCCTATCTAGAGGATTCTTTCCTAATCCCCTAACCTCCTTGGAACTTCTCACCAACTTCAAACTTCACTCTTCTCACTCTTTCTTCACTTCCTTGCAAGAATGGCTTCACAAGCCTCTAAACACCCCAATGGTGTCAACTACCTAGAGTTAGGCTTTCCTACTCCCCTTAGGCTTATTCACACTCCTATGGATCCAATTTGGTTATCCCTTCAACCATTTCTCAATCGAGACCCAAAATCAACTATTTGGCCCTTGTAGCCTTTTTAGGCCTATTAGCCCTCCAAAACACTGAAATTTTGTTCTTTCTCCCACAAACCCTTAAAACCCCCAAAAACCAATTGGATATTATTTGTGGGTTTTTCCTTCCCTTGAGGATTCACTGGGTCTCAAACCCTAATGGTTTCTGTACAGTAGATTTCTACCAAACCCCTAAAAATAAGGGTTTTGGAGACATGTAGACTGGTTTGGTAATGTGATCTTCTTTCTTTGATCAGTTGGATTCCTCTAATATTCTCCTTCCCCAAGAAGTTCTGCAATGCATGCCTCCTCACTTCTCCAAACTTTATTGGCTCATACCAATCAATCTGCAATCTCCATTGCTACTGTCTTGTTTAGTTACCCTAGCCAGAATGCTCACCACTTGCCTAGGGCCTAAATGTTCTCGAGCCTCCCTTGCACTCACACACTCCAAAATCCATATTTACAGAATATATACAAGGCTCTAATGGATTCCAAGTGGTCATGGAGTTTGAACCATAGGAACTCCAAGAAAACCAAACTTTTACATGACTGGACCAAAACTGCCCAGTGAACTTGCAAAACATAAATTAATTAACAAAACTTAACCAAAAAGACTAAACTACTGAACTACCACCACACAAAGCTTGGAAATTACATTTAAAACACTATTCAATCATTCATTTGGTCCATTCAATCTAATAAAGTGATGGATGATGGCTCTGTCACAAAAACACACTGTAAATTGATCCTTCCCACTAATCAGTCCGTACAAAATAAAATCTAACTAACAAATTAGGGTTGGATTAACCTTATATACTCCTATCCCATCTTTCTAGACCATTTGGTCAGGATTTGGGCACTCTAATGGCCGATTCCTAAAATCTAGGAAATGTTGTCATGACAACTTTAAAAGTTGTCATGACAACTTTGACAACTTTTGTCAAAATTGTCATTTTCACAACTTGAGTGTCCTAATTGGTTCTAAACTTTACCAATTGACCT
>MU224642.1:222225-246010 GCA_018584345.1 Thuja plicata
TTTCAGGTAGTATAGAGTGATTTACCAGATAGGAAGCCGGCCTAGAATCTGGAGATTCATTCCAGTCATAGTTTACCCACAAACTTGGAATGTTTCCATGTTTCTCCAAAAGGTTAAGTTCCTGCAATCTTAACAGGTTGCAATTTTGGTAGATAACAGGTAGTAGAAGAAATACTTTGGGGCAATAATATTCGCCGAATGAACCTGAAAAGGAAGGAAACTTGGTGGTTAGAAGAATCTTGTGGAGTGAAAAGAATAAGAAAGATCCTGTGAGGATAAGTTTGATTAAGACCAGATGCAGAGTTGCAGACCAAGTTTGAAAAGTGATTGTTGTAGTGGGAGTTCAGAGAATCTGGCATTTGAGGAGATGGTTACAAATTTGTTGTTGGAAAGATTGAAGCACCTGAATCCCTATTAGATTTCATGGATCAAGGATGAGCACACACTTATGGTAAGTGAACAATGTTTTGTGAGTCTGAAAATTGGAAATTATTATGATAAGGTGTTGTGTGATATTATGCCTATGGATTGTTGTCATATTTTGTTGGGGAGACCTTAGAAATATGATCAACATGCTATACATGATGGAAGATTGAACAAATATACTATGGGATGATGGCAAGAGACAAATATTGTTACCTTCAGTTGAAGAATTTTTTGGTGAGGTATGTACATCTATGAAATTTTTTTGATGGAAGGTAGACAATTTGTTAAGGATCTGAAGAGAAATGATGTTTGTTATGCTTTGAATCCTAACAAATCAAGACAGAAAATAGAAGATAAAGTTCCTGCAAAAGTTGAGAAGTTGATCACCAAGTACAAGGAGATCATTTCAGATAATTTACCTGATGGTTCACCACTGGTAAGAGATATTAGTCATTATATGGATCTAATTCCTGGAGCTAGTTTTCCAAACAAGGCACCACACTGATTGACATCGATCGAGAATGAGGAACTCGACCAACAAGTTCAAGAGTTGTTGCAGAAGGGTTTGATTAGAGAAAGTTTGAGTCCATGTGCAGTCCCATTTGTGTTAGCACCTAAGAAGAATGGATAATGGTGAATGTGTATTGATTTAAGAGCTATTAACAAGATCATGTTAACTATTGGTTCCCTATACTGAGAATGGATTATATAATGGATTGTTTGAGTGGAGCAAAATATTTTACCAAAATTGATTTGAAGAGTGGATATTATCATATCGGAATCAAAGAAGGTGATGAATGGAAGACTTCTTTCCAGACAAAAGAAGGTTTGTATGAATGGTTGGTTATACCTTTTGGTTTAACTAAAGCACCAAGTACTTTTATGAGGTTGATGAATGAGGTTTTGAAGAAATTCTTAGGTAAATTTATAATTGTGTACTTGGATGACATTCTAATATTCAGTAAGAGAAAAGAAGATCATGTGTTGCACATTAGACAGGTATTGCATAGATTGAAAGAAGAAAAGTTGTTGACTAATTTGAAGAAATGTTCCTTCATGGAAGAAGAACTTGTGTATTTAGGATTTTTTATTTCAGTTGATGGTTTGAAGATGGATCCTGAGAAGGTTGAAGCTATACTTGACTGGTCTACACCTGAGAATGTCAGTGAGGTAAGATCATTTCATGGGTTAGCAAGATTTTACCAAAATTTTATCAAAAATTTAGTTCAATTTTTTATGCTATGACTGAGGCAATGAGATGAGATAAGAGAGAATTAAAGTGGACACATGGAGCTAATAAGAGTTTTGAGACTTTGAAACAAAAGGTTGATGAATTACATGTGTTAAAGATCTACCCGATTTCAATAAGGTATTCCAAGTTGAATGTGATGCAAGTGGTAGTGCAATAGGAGTTGTATTGAGCCAAGAAGGTAAACTTGTTTCTTTATTTAGTGAGAAATTGAATGATGCTAAAAGGAAATATTATGTGTATGATCAAGAATTTTATGCTATTATTCAAGCTATGAAGAAATGGAGACATTATTTGATTTCAAGTGAATTTGTATTCTATACTGATCAAAAGGCTTTACATCATTTGGGTAGTCAGAATAAGTTGAATCAGAGACACATGAAATGGGTAGAGTATTTGCAGAGTTTCACGTTTGTAATAAAACATAACAGTGAAGTATCCAACCGAGTTATTGATGCATTAAGTACGAGAAGATATTTGTTGACTGAAATGAGAATTAAGGTTCTTGGTTTTTATGATATGAACACTTACATATGAAACTGACCCTAATTTTTATGAGCCATGGAGAATGTGCAAAGCACCTATTCCATATCAACTGAGTAGGTTTGAAGACTATTTTATTCAAGAAGATATGTTGTTCAAAGGTATTCAATTATGTATACCGAGAGGATCAATGAGAATCAATTTAGTAAAGGAGAAGCATAGTGGTGGGTTGGCTAGACATTTTGGCATTGATATGACTTTGAGTTGACTTAAGAAAATGTATTTTTGGCCTTAGTTGTATAAGGACGTTCAAAAATTTGTGAAGAGTTGTGGAGTTTGTCAAGTTGAAAAAGGAGTAAGTCAGAATACTAGATTGTATACACCAATTTCTATTCCTGAGAAACATTGGAGTGATATTAGCATGGATTTTGTTATTGGCTTACCAAGGATAGCAAGAGGTAATGATTCCACCTTTGTTGTTGTGGATAGATTTTCCAAGATGACACATTTGATACCATGTAGGAAAACATCAGATGCATTACATCTAGTAGATATTTTCTTCAAGGAGGTTGTCAGATTGTATAGATTACTGAAGAGTATCATCTCTGACCGAGATAGTAAGTTTGTTGGCTATTTTTTGAAAACTCTTTGGAAGAAGTTGGATGCTGAGTTGAAGTATAGTTCTACATTTCATCCATAGACGGATGGACAAACAAAGGTTGTAAACTAAAGTTTGGGTGACTTGTTGAGATGCTTAGTTGGAGACAAACTGAGTATTTGGGATTTGATGTTAGCACAAGAAGATTTTGCATATAATAATTCTATGAATAGGAGTACTGGCAAGACACCTTTTCAAACTATTACTGGCATACAACTGAGAGGTATATTAGACTTGAGAGATATTGCTAAAGAAGAGAAGAGAAGTTTTGAAGGAGAAGAATTTGTTGAGTTTATGAAGTCATTGCATGAAGAAGTGAAACATAAGTTGGAGAAAAGTAATCAGAAATACAAGGATGGTGCAGATAGATCAAGAAGACATAAAATTTTTGAGGTTGGTAATGAAGTGATGGTTCATTTGAAGAAAGGTAGATTTCATGTTGGAACATATGGTAAACTGAAGATGAAGAAATTTGGTCCTTGCAAGATATTGAGGAAGTTTGACAGTGGAAATGCTTATGAAGCAGAGTTACCTGATGACATGGATATATCACCTATATTTAATATTTCAGATTTATATGAGTATCATGAACTTGCTAAAGAAGTGGCAGTTCTGAGTAATTATCCTAAGAAATAGATAGAAGAAATTGAACAGATTTTGGAGCAAAGAATTGGTAAGATCACGAGAGGAAAGGATTACATGAAATACTTGGTAAATTGGAAGAACAGGCTGATTGAAGAATCTACATGGATTTCTCAATCTGAGTTGGATTCATCTCAGGTCATACCTAACTCATGATTCGGATAATCATTTATTTTAACCCCAGGTGTCTCATACAAGAGCATCTTGGGTTCATGGCAATCCTATATCAAACAAAAATATGCTTTCTTTTGAGCTCGGTAGCTTGTTAGAGACTTTTTGTAGACTGCTTAGTAACTACTCTGGAGTTCTCGGTTGAAGGTTCTATTTTGTTTCATCGACCAAACTCAGTTACTATTCTTGGCGTGGCTTCATAGAATAGTCCCAGTCACTTGATAGTTTACTTGTTTTGTGTCTTACCGAGTGTATTTTCTTTCGTTGGATCTTTGGGCTGACATCTACATTTAATTTTGGTAGTGGTATTAATTTGGGATCTCTCATTGGCATGCGTATGGACCTAAATATGGGTCATTATTGTCTCCTATGTTGTATTTAAGATCTTTTGGGGCCAACCTTTTTGGTAGCCTCTTGTATAAATATAGTGTTATGTTCTTAGTTTTCAGAGGGGGAGATGAATAGTAGTTTTGGGGATCTAGGGTTTGTGGATCTCGCATGTATGAGGACTGTTCTGTAATATTTTCATATTGTATTGGTTGTAACTAGGAAGGCCTTACAACCCTACATGTATGAAGTTTGATGAATTAATAAAAGCATGTGTATTCCCTCTCTCCTTCTCTATGTTTTAAGCTTTTGAGTTGTGTATCTGAAAATTGTAAAAATTGTAAAGGTACTACTCAGTAAATCAAAGATTATGGGTGTCATTTTGACCTCATTCTAGTTGTGTTGCGAAGATATCAGAGCCATAGAACTTTTGGGATAGGTTTGGGAAGATTTAAAATGATTTAGTATGGTTTTGAGGCATTTGAGTGCAAGTCACTCCCTGAGAGGGCTCATTCGTGACGGCTAGAACCTAAAAAATGGTCTAGATTTTTGTGTTTTTCTATGAAACTTTTGGGAGGGTTTGGGATGATTCTTAGCTTCTTATAGACCTTGTTTAGAGTGGTAGATGACCTTTCTCTTATGTTTTGGTGGAATCACTTTTTTAGACTTTCACTAGTATAGTGTCGCGTAGCGACTGTACGGCCTAGTCTTGAGGTTTGAAATCTATGTCTTTGCATGTTGTGCATGGTTAGTGATCATATTTCAAAAAAACATGTTCCATGTGTTCTTGTGTATTTTTTACCTTTTTTTCTTAGGATTTCATTGGTGAGGCTGTTACAAGATTAATCTTTACTTGTATCTATTAAATATAATTAGGAGATTCCTATGAAATCCCTATATGTAATTTGTCCTCTAGTCCAAGTGGGAGGAAAAATCATTTAATGTAATTAATATATTTATTCTATCCTCCTTAAGAGGATTGTGACACTTGGAACACACCTATTATGAATGGTGGCATTCATAGACTTGAGAGTTACATAGTAACTCCTCTCCTCATCTCTATTTAAGAGATGTGCCTCTCTCATTTTTATTTGGATCAAGTTATTGTAATGAGAATCTCTCTCTCTCTCTCTCTCTCTCTCTCTCTCTCTCTCTCCTTTAGGATATGGCCTCATTCATAATATCACAAGGGGTTTTTCTTTGCTTTTCCCTTTCAAAACATCTTGTCTCCTCTTCCTTTGGCTCACTTGGTGAATGATCCTAGATTATAGTTT
This sequence comes from Thuja plicata, assembly GCA_018584345.1. NCBI lineage: Eukaryota > Viridiplantae > Streptophyta > Pinopsida > Cupressales > Cupressaceae > Thuja > Thuja plicata. The sequence goes on from MU224642.1 coordinate 227,456, forward strand.
TCTCATGGTAACACTTTCTCCCTCATCTAGCTCACTTGGATTGTTTATTATTCATTTCTCTCTTTGTTATTATTTCTTTCATGGTATCAGAGTTGGTTACTAATCCTTGTTTGAAATTATTTTGGGTTTGGCGGTATACCCATTTCAATCTGCATTTAGTTTTTAACCTCTATCAGGAAACCGCAAGGTTCATCTTCTTTTTATCCTCTCGTGTATTTTTATTGTAGGATTCAAATAAATAATATCTCAGATTTCTTTTTACATACTTGTATAAGTTTTGCAGGCTTATCTTCATACAATGTAAGTTTACATCTCTGTTATAATCTTTGTTTTTCATTAACAATTTTTCTTGCAGGTTTATATCTCTATTTTTACTAACAAATCATGGTATATCTCTTTTTGTACTGCTCTATCTCTTTTTTTTGTGTGTGTGACTCCTTAGCACGACCTCCCTTTCTCTTCCTTAGCATTACACAACTTTCATCCTCCTTCTGTGCACTCCTCTCCCTCCCTCTACCCAACCCCTCTCCTTTCCTCCGCAGCAAAAAACCCCACTAGTTCGCAGCATACACCTCTGCACCATTCAACTCATGTACACCATTCCATTTCTCCCATGCGCAGCTTCTAAACAGCTCTTTCTCCCTTCATTCAGCGCACATTCCTTCTCTCCTTCATGCGCACACTTTAAAAACTTCATTTGCAGATTTATTTTAGCGCAACCTTCTCTCCTTTGTCTTGTTCTGGCCTCAGTAACTCCTTAGAATTATTACACACCTCCTTAGAGTTTTTTTCTCAACCTTTCTTTGCTTTTTTTGCTGGTTCATTTTGCAATTTCAGTGAATTCCATCATAACCTCTTTCAATATTAACGTCTATGCATTAAAACCATTTCTCTTTCATTCTTTTCTTAGTTAATTTGAACAGTTATTAATATACCTTGACCGTGTCTTTCATAGAGCTATTTTTTTAAAATCTAGTTTAATTATATATACTTTTTAAAACCAGTTTCAGTTTAATCAAATTCTTCATTCCATTCTTTTATTTAGTTCATCAATTGTACTTCACTTTTTTAAAATAAATTACATATATATAGTTTTTAATCACCTTATAATATAATCTCAATACGTTATTTATATGAATTAATCAAGTTGTCAAATAAAGTTCTTTTAATATAATTGTTAAATTGATGCTTATCCAAGTTTAACACATTTTTTCAACAACCTTTACATAGTTTAATTGACGTTTTAAATTATGTTAATAACTTAAATAAAGTTATTTTAAAGTTATAACAAAAAATTTAAATTTTTTAAAATATTAAGCTTCTCATTTATCCTCTTGTTTAACATTCAGTTAAACTTCAATATGTATGCACCCTAAAATGGTCGCCTAGACTATTGGCCCACATTCATCAATTTATCAAATTCTTGAATCACTGTTTTGCAACATTTTCAATTCAAAACAATTTCCTTGATCAAATCATAATTAATTCAATTATTTCAATATTTCCTAAGGTTTGATCATTTCATCAATTATCTTATTTAATTAAAATAAAACAATCCCTTTTTATTAAATAAAATAATCTTATTTAATTAAAAACTCTTTTAATTAAATTATCTTATCTTAATTAAAATCTCTCTTAATTAAATATTATTATCTTATTTATTTAAAATCTCCCTTTTAATTAAATAAAATAATCTTATTTAATTAAAAGAACATCCCTCTTTTAATTAAATAAAATCCTCACTTAAATCCCTCTTTGTGATGAAAAAGGAAATAAATTAAATAAAAATAAATAAATCTCCTTTTTCTTCACACATATTCCTAAGTGGTGGGCTTGTTGCCTCTTAATCATAGCCTTTGATTTTGTCTTTTGAATATATGAGCACATGGATCAACCAAGATTTAATCTCCACCATTGCTCATTTCTTTTTACCCCTTAATCTCTATCGTCCATTGCTCTTTAAAAGTAAACATCTCCTTCTCATTTGGATGATCAAGAGTGACACTTTTATGCTATTGTTATGCTATAGGTTTGGAGAGCGATCTTGGAGGAGAGTTTGAGCATTTGAGCTTGAACCATGCAACTTTTTTTTCTTGTCTTTTTCTCTCATGCATCCATGGCAATCCATTTAGATTAGATTCATATTAGTTTAGATTCATGTTTCCTTTCATAGATTAATCTTGCATATTTCCTTTCATGCATTGTTATCATATAGATTAGTTTCCTTCCATGCATTGTTATCATATAGAATAGTTTTCATTTGCATGCATATTTGGTGATCATGGAGACTAGCATTCTTTCTCTTCCTCTTTGAATCTCTCATTTCATGGTGTACTTACATGGGCATAACTAGTTCTAAACTGAGGGCCTCTATTACAAAACCTTGCACTCCATGAATAGGGAGCTATGAGTCACCATTTGAGACCTCATTCTTCAGCAATCTTGAATACAATGACTCATAGAAGTGTGTCACATTTTCAGCACACATATTTGTTTGGAGAGTTTTGGTAATCTCTTGACCATTCACTTTCATACAAATTTAAATTTAATCAATATAACTTGCGTAAATCATCCTCTTGATCCATATGTGTTAGGGTATTCACCCATTCAGTGGGAACCTCTATGGCAGTGTTGGTTTACACCCCTTGCAAAATTCTATTTTATCACCTCTCTTTTGGATAAGTGAATGCCTTTACTATCCTAGTTTGGTACCAACATTTCTTAGGGTCATCCTATCACCTAGTACCTTTTCTTTCATTCCAGTTGCAACAAGATATCAAGTAGATCAAGGAAAATGACCTCAAGTAGTCTTTAATCAACTACACTTAGTTCAAACTCGCCAAAAACGTAAGGGAAAACAACTCGTATTTGATCAATCACCTAGGAACAACTCAGAAGTTTGGTTTGATTCCGAGAGTCACCTTAGTGAGTTTGGTACACATTTAGCATCTTCTCGCTCAGATATGGATATGAGTTACACAATGACTCAAAAAGAGAGGGAAGACATGGATAAATGCCTTGATGACATATTTGCAAAACATAGAGATACAATTTCATTTGGTGGTTCCTCTCGTGATAGTCGACCAGATTTGCCCCTCATCTCAACTAGATATATAGATGCACACCAAAGGGCTAAGAGATGTAAGAGGAAAGCCTATCAAGATGAGAAATCACAACATGAAAACCAAGATGAGGAACTTTATGACACCAATAATTTGTTTCGACATTCAAGACCAAGTTCACCGCACAAAACATCTTCAAGATACACAAGTGAAAGATGCAAGAGAATTGAGCGTGAAAAGAAAGCCTTCCTAGATGAACAAGATGAAAAGGAAGAGAAATTTAGACTCCTAGAGTTGGAGAGACAAACCTTTTTGGAAATAGAAAATAAATCCCTCCAGGAGGAGCAAGATAGACTCTTGGCTCTGCGACTTAGTGACCAATTTAATAACATGTGTGTTAGTGGTGGAAATAACTCTCCTCCATCCACTCCTCCTGACACTCAACAAAGTGGAAGACGTTCAAGGACTCCATCATGATCTCCTAGCCCTAGAGGAAGAAGGCCTTCAAGACATGATCATTATAGGAGACGAACACCTCCTAGGAACTCAAAACAACCTTCACAATGAGTTCATCATGGTTCACAATATGGGGGTAGTAGCTCAAGTTTTGACCTCAGCTCCCAAGACATCATGAAAATGCAACAAGAACCACTTTTCCAGTAGTATGTGGAGAAATATTTAGAGAAAAACAAAGACAAATTCCTAGAGAGTTTAATCAACAAGGGAGCTAGAGTCCCCTACAACTTTGATGTGGACAAAAAGATTAAGAAGCAAGGGTCATCTCAAGAAGAGGAGATAAAAAAACTTAAGAACATAATGGAGAAGATGTTAGCACCCAAGAATTCTTTCTCACTTGATTTAATTTGTCCTAATCCTTTTGACAAAAGTGTTAACATGAAAGATTTCCCTAGAAAGGTTGAGATCCCTCAATATGACAAGTATGATGGGAATGGAGATCCGCATGATTGAACCGCCTCACAATAGGTGCTCAGTAATCATGCCCAAAGCCTCTCTTAGGAATAGTTCATTAAATCTAAGGATTACTTCTACCACCATAAGGTGCATTTAGTTTGTCAACCCAGGGACGTATACTTGAAATGGTATAGCACTGTATGTGCACTAAGTCCTTTAAAGAGTCATTCTACCTATGCTGCATGAAGGTAAAATACATGAAAGGAATATACGCTAGAGTTGCAGGAAAGGAAATGCACTTACTCCTTACTGAAATGAATGCTACAAATTGCAAACTCTACTTAAGCCTATTATTTCAATCTAGAGCATTCACTATAACTATCCTTGCAGGTGTTGCAAGAACATTCACAAAGTACAATGCTGCAGGAAGAAACTGTAATCTTCTATCTAGAATGATGGGAATGCTGAAAGTAGATCTACTCTAATACACCTCCCAATTGAGCCCCCTTGGTCGGCTTCTGCTAATCTATTAACACAGAAGATAAACCAAAATTCACTTCATTATATTTCAAGAATTGATTACATAAGAACGATACATGAAACTGGAAAATGAACTTGTTGTGCAAGATGCAACAGAACAATGTATTCCCAAAACTTCTGAACTTACAAAATAACAGGCCAATCCCTATAAATAGAGGATCGACATTTTATTATAAAACAGAAAAGGAAAGATCTAACTGAAATCATGCCAGAGAGTAAAAAGGAAACGTAACAGCCCACGACATATGCAATGAAGTCTAGGCGACCAAGTCAACATGATGGGAGCGCGGAGGGAATATAGCAGTGCTACATTCTTGAATTTCTAGAACAGTGGCTCCTCATTTGTAGTAGCTGTGTCTTCTGGTGCCATGATGGTTACCCATCGTAGCTGGTCTTCAACATCCTCTTTAAATGTTGTCGACCACTCTCAAGCGGCTCCTACTTCCTGGCAAGTTAGTTATCATGCAAAGATATTCATACAAGTAAACTTAATCAAATTGATCCAAATATTAGAACACACATTCTAATTTCTATATGAAATATTGCAATATATATATATATATATATATATATATATATATATATATATCAGAAAACATAACATAATTATCTACCCATGGGTTTAATGGTTCTAACTGTACTTTGACATAAGTTCAACTGATTATAAGTCCACAAATGTTTTGGTAATACTTAAAACAGAGTATAAAGATTAATATAATAGAGACAGTAAATGGTCTCATCATCTGCCCCCTGGTAAGTTGAATGCTTGTCCTCAAGCATTGCATCTTCTTGTGGTTACTCAGAAATCACCAACCTATGTCCTCCCTCACCTCTAGTTCTTGAAAGTGTAATAGAATCCCCTTGTCTTTTCCCAGACATCCACTCTATGATCCTCCTGCAGTCGGTCAAGCCTGTCAGTGTTGATGTCATACATGGGCCAAAGGAGCATTGGTGGCTGCATGGTGAGTGGACACAAGATTTCTTGTCTAATTTGCCTACCCAGCTACATATATTTCAGTGCTTTGTGAATAGATGCTTGGAGGTTGATAGGACTGTGTGGCTCTGACTTCTTAAATGCTTCAGGTAACCTACCCCATCTACTTCTGGCACCCGCCAAGGCTCTCTAAAAGATGAAGTAAGACATGCTGCCATACTCTACATAGACCTCTATTTTGATCCATAAAAATATATCCCTTATTTCCTCTTTGATTTTTCCATAGGTCAGATTGAGCCAATCTCAGTAGTATATCTGGTTTGCTGCTCTTTTCCCTCAATGGCAATGGTTATATTTTCTCCTATTCCCTGTAATTTTATAGTTGTCTATCATAATTGGCATCATTGTGCATCCAGGACATTAATGCCCTTAGGTGTACATCCCCTATGTAAAGTAGAGGGTTCCAGTCAGTCTTTTCTGGAATAATGAAGTTATGTATGTACAGTTCACAAAGTAAATTTTCCTGACATGAGGGAAGGGTCTAGTATAGGCCATAAAATTCTCGAGCTGATTTAAATTCAAAGTCTATATCTTTAATGGTCATCATTAGTTGGAACAAGAGGAACTGTTCTTTAAAACATATGGCATAAACCCTAGGGGGTGGCCTACAGGTAATTATTTGATCAACCAACTTAAGGGCATGATCCATCTTTTGTTTTTGTCTTGCCAATTGCTCTTTTAACTCTACAATCTCTTCCCCTTGCTCTGTTATTTACTTTCTTCATTTTCTTTTTCTCTTCTCCCCATAAAGTTGTCAAAACATACTTATTATATAATCCAAAGAGAAGCGTTTGTAAGGTGATTGGGCCACAATCTTCTGCCTGGTTACTTTGCCTCCTTTGTTCCTTCCATGACTGCTCTAAGAAACTTGTTAACCAAGTTCTTTTATAGGGAACTAGGGAAGTCTTTGAGTGGGCTGACTGATGGGTTACTGAGGCATTCTCCTCATTATTGTCTGAGATATCCTGATGGATTTATTGGGGGCTATTTTTTTAGACATCAGGTTTAGCTTCACATGTATCTTTTGAATTTTGAGGAAATTCTGAAATTGCAGACTGATTTGGGGAATCATCCGAAATATTTTGTACATGAGGCTCTTCATCAGATTGCTTAGGGGAAGCGGGTTGTCTTTCTAAGGATACTTTAGGGATATTTTCTCTCATTCTAGGGCTTCTTTGCACAGGGGTTTCTTCAATTTTCATAACCTTTTTCTTAATAACCTTCTTCGGTTTCTCTGCTACAGGAGTAACTGCTGCAGGAACCGACTTCCTTTTCTTCCCCTTTGAGGTTGTAGGGGTTTGTGTCTTGGCTGCAGGAATGGAATTTTCTCCCTCTAATTTCCATTTTCCTTTCGTTTGGGTAGAAGTAGGTACATTTCTCTCATGAGAAGGTAAAGGCATACTTTCTTGCAAATTTTTAGTTTCTGCCCCTGGGTATCTTTCTCAACAGTTGGGTCAATTGATATTGCATCATCATGACCAGATTGCACATTAGGGTTAACCTGAGGTTGTAGGTTTTTATGGTGGAACAATTATGACCATACCAAGGGAGAGGCGTCCCTAAGAGATCTTTCTATTAGCAATTTAATTAGGGCATGGTGGGTGACAGAATTGACATTTCCTTTCTGGGTCTCCTCAGCACTGATGCATAGCATATTATACAAGAAATTGGGGACATTCATTGGAATATTATGCCTTACATAACTTAGTAATTTAAAGTGATGTGAATGAAAATTGGAAAATCTCCCTTCACATGTAAAATACCTGATAATATCCATAGCAAATTCATTGTATAGAGGAGGGATAGACATTAAATTGCACCCTTATTTGGTAATCTCCAAAGGAGGGTCATTTGGTAGGGTAAACTAGGCCCTAGCTGATCTGGCATCGTGCACATTGGGGTAGTGCTCCCCAACCATTGGTAACCCAGTAAATTTTGTTATCCATTATTCTGTGGCGACCATTGTCAATCCCCATATAGTTGCTTACCCTTCCTCAAATGTGTTTGCAAATTCAGTTGTTGCATCTTCATCAATCTTTGTTAACTTCAAGAAATATCCTAACCAACCACATGCATTAAACCTCCTTACCACTTCAACATCTTAAAGTAAAACACCATGTACTACTGGCTCATGTCTCTACAACTTCCCTCCCATCTGTGTTTGCTGATTTTTTTCAATTTGTTTGCTCTGTAGTTGATAAATGTTTTATTCCTTCTTGAGTTTCAGACTATTTGTTTTAAAACTATGGGCTTTCTTCTGAATTCCTCTATTATTCTTAACATGAACAATGGTGATATGTTTTAACAAGAGAAATTATATCTTTTACTATGGGTTTCCACATAATTTAATTATAAGTCACATCAAGTCTGAAAATCAGACATAATTTGGGAATAAGGGTATGACAGTTGTGCGATATAGCAACGGGATTTTAATGAGACAAAGGCAAAGTACAAATTTGAGGTGACGTTAAATATTTTAGGAGTAAATAGAAATGACATTTTAGGAATTAATACACTTCCCTCCCCCCTACGAAACATTGAAAAATGTCCACACTTGGTATACTTGGCACGAGGAATGGAACTGGATCAATGTTGTAATGATACATTCATTGCAGTACTAGATATAATCATCAAAATCTATGCGCTAAAAAGGGAAAATTTTTGAAAAGCTTGTACCTATCATTTGATCATTGTACATGCCAGAAAAAGGTGGCAAGAGTGGAATGATAGTGGTGGTGGCTTGCGTCAGCGTACTTGGCTCTTATTTGAAGCAAAAAAAAGGAAAATGGTGATGACGTGGAAGGTGGGTGGGTGGAAGATAAATAAATGAGATGAGTTGGAAAGAAGAATTAGAAATTGAATGGAGAAATGGACTTCATGTAAACACAAATTTTTTATTATGTACTTTATCGATGGAATTATATTGAAGAGCTGCAGGAAGAAGGTTTGCACCCTCTACTACAAAAAGTGTTACATGTTGCTCTTTTGAAACTTGTCAGAATTGTTGCAGGAAGTCTTCTTTTGTTTGAGGCTGGTGATACAACTTTAGCCGATGTCTATTCACTAATAGCTTGAAGTGTACTGGGTCAATTGTGGTCAACTGGATGGATCCATTGGTGAAGACATGGTTTATTTCATATGGCCCCAGCTATCTTGTCTGCAGCTTCTATGGTATTTCCTTGAATCTGGAATCATACAGTAATGCCCAATCACCAACTTGAAATTGTTTTCTCTTAATATGTGAATTGTGCCACTTTTTCCTTTGCTTTTGGATTATTTCAATGTGCTCCAGAGTAGATTTGCACATTTCATCCAAGAAATTGAGATGCAGTAATCGCTCTTTCTGTGCTACAGGAAGATCAACATTTAACTCCAGTGATGTCTGCAAAGCTTTGTGTTCAAATTCAATGGGTAGCATTGTTGCTTTTCCATATAACATCTCAAATGGAGTGAACCATGTGGTTGTTTTCCAAGTTGTTCTATATGTCCAGACGGCTTCTGATAGTCTATTGCTCCAATCTCGGCGATGCAAATGAACTATTTTTGTTAAGATGGCTTCAATTTTCCTATTTGTAACTTTGGCCTGTCCATTGGCCTGAGGATGATAGGGGCTTGACTTCTGATGTATGATATTATATTCCTTCATGACCTCTGTTATCAGATTGGAAGTGAATTGAGTGCCTTGATCAATAATAATTTCTCTTGGCACTCCATATCTGGTGAAAATTTCATCATACAAAAATTTCGCAACCTTATGATCTCGGGCATGCTTTGTGGATTTTACTTCGACCCACTTGGTCAGATAATGAGTGCACACCATGATGTAAGACTTCCCATTGGATGGAGGGTCTATTGGGCCAATGAATTCCATGCCCCATTTGTCAAATGGAGTTACCACCATCTATGGATTAAGGGGCATTTTATATGATTTGGTTGGTCTGCCCATTCCCTGACATTTGTCACATTTCCTTGTGTAGTTGGCTGCATCCTTGTGAAGTGTAGGCCAATAATATCTAGTTATTAAAATCTTCTGGGTTGTCCTTTTTGCTGCAAAGTGTCCCCTACATGGCTCATTATGACATGCATGTAGAATGTCATATGTCTCGTCTTCTCGCACACATCTTCACATTACTTGGTCAGGTCCAATGTAAAATAGTATGTTATCAATCCAAGAGAAATGGAAGCTTTTCTTTACAAGCAGTCTCCTATCCTTATAAGAAAAATAGGTTGGCATTTTGTTAGCTGCAAGGTAATTAGCTATGTCAGCATACCACCGACTTTGGACAGCAATATGAAATAAATGGTCATGTGGAAATGCATCATCTATCAAAATAGTATCTTCTTCAGCATGGTGGATTCTGGATAGATAATCAGCTACCACATTTTCCTTCACAGGCTTGTCAATGATTGTAATGTCAAATTCATATAAGAGAAGGAGTCATCTTGCTAACCTGCCTGTGATGGAAGGTTTTTTCATGAGATATTTAATCGTTGCATGGTCAGTATGAACAAAAATGGGATAACCAGTTATATAATGGAAAAATTTGTTCAGAGAATAAACTACTGCTAGTAATTCTTTCTCAGTCACTCTATAGTTTAACTCTGGTCCATGGAGGCTCTTGCTAATGTAGGAAATTGCATTCTCTAGGTTACTAGACTTTTGACCTAAGATAGCACCTATTGCGTAGTCTGAAGCATCTGTATGAATGTGAAATGGAAAAGACCAGTCAGGGCCCCTAATTATGGGAGCAGTTCTCAACAGTGACTTAAGCTGCAGGAAGGATTCATCACATTCCTTTGTCCAAGCAAATTTGGCCTCTTTGGTAAGCAAAGTATACAGAGGAATAGCTATTTGAATAAAATTTTGGATAAACCTCCTATACTAGCCAGCATGTCCTAGGAAAGACCTAACATCATTTTGCTTTGTAGGGATAGGTAGTGTGAGAATTACCTCTATTTTTGTAGGATCTACCTGGATTCCAGCTTTGGAGATCAAATGTCCCAGCACTATGCCTTCCTGCATCATCATGAAGTATTTCTCACTATTGAGAGACAAGTTGTGTTCTTGACATCTGATTAGTACTCTTTACAAATTCTTCAAGGCTTCCTCAAAGGTGACACCAAATGTAGTAAATTTGTCCATATATATCTCCATACAATCATGTGATATGTCAGTGAATATGTTGATTACAGCTCTCTGGAAAGTAGCTGGTGCATTGCATAAGCCAAATGGTAATATAGAATAAGTATATGTGCCCCAAGGGCATATGAATGTGGTCTTCTCTTGATCTTCTAGAGAAATTATGATCTAATTGTAATTGTTGTATCCATCCAGGAAGGAGAAGTATTTCTTACCAGCCAGAGTGTCCAAGACTTGGTCAATAAATGGTAAAGGAAAATGATCCTTCTTGGTGGCATTATTCAATTCTCTATAATCCACACATATGCGCCATTTCCCTCCCTTCTTAGGTACAATGACCAAAGGTGATACCCACTTGCTATCAGAGATTGGATAGATAAAACCAGCATCTAGTAACTTTTGCAATTCAGTTTTGACTATTTATCGCAAGGCTGGGTTTATCCTTCTTTGAGGCTGATGAATTTGTAAGCTGCCATCATTAATGTAGATCCTATGGGTGAAAATTTTGGGGTTTAGACCTAGCATATCTCTGTAATCCCAAGAAAAATCTTTCTCATGTTGATGCAGGAGTTTGGTTAACAATGCCAATTGTGGTGGTGGCAACTTGTTGTTCACATGGAGATTGTGACCAAGGGAAATTTTCACAGAATTTGTTAGCTCTACCATTGACATTTCAAGTACTGGGTTTGTAGCTACTTCACATGGCAGTAATTGGCTAATTATCTTAGGGGTTTCTGGAAAAACACAGTTCTCATAGGTACAGAGTTGTAAAACAAAACTTTCAAAAACATCCTTTGCTACTATACACTCATTGGTAAGAATACTTTATATTACATCATCTTCCTCTTGCATTTTTAGAAAATATTGTTTGTGCATCATCATGAGCTGGGCAACAAATTTGACCTCTTCTTCCTCATCACCTAATTCTAGCCAAATAGGATCTCCCAAGTCTGGCTGGGGCTGGGCAGGAGGATAAAGTGCTAGCTTCTTTATTGCCTGACCATTTGAAATTGTCATACTTCCTAATCTCCAACTGATTTTTTCATGAGTGGTGGCTAACAAAGGTCTCCCTAGGATGACTGGATAGCCAGCAAAGTTTACTTTAGGTGATAAGGTGAGAAAATTAGCAGGGTATTCCCATGAGTCCAAAGTGACTACTACATCCTCTATAAGACCATCAAGAGTGACTATTGAACTATTTGCAAGTTGTAACACTGTTGGAGTTGTTCTCAAGCCCTCTATACTTAATCTATGCATTGTATCTTTGGTCATTACATTTATGGTTGCTCCCAAATCAACTAAAGCATTTTTCATAGATTTTCCATTAATTATCAAATCAACTACTGGAATTCCAGGGTCTGAATACTTGGGTATAACTACCTTTCCCAATATGATATCCACAAGTTGCCCTATCACATGAACTGTTTGAGGGTCCTTCTTTTTCCTTACAATATTTTTAAGGCATGCTTCCTTAATAGCTTTTCCATATATAGGAACGTCTTTGATAGCTTGGAACAGAGGGATTTGGATGTGCATATTTTTTAGCTGCTCAAGAATATCAAACAACATTTCTTCTTGGGATATAGGTTGTTCTATGGAGGAGGCTCAACTGAGGTTTTAACATCAGTTTTGCTATATTTTTGAGTTGATTGGGTGGTATTTTGTAGTGTAGCCTCTAGAAGAGGTGTTGATGTTGCAGGGGTGTCTGTAACTTCTGTGATAATAGGATGTTTGGGTGCAGGCAGAGTGGTACCAAACCTCAAATGGATATCAGATATCTCTAGTGCGTAGGCAGGGTACTGTTGTGTATCAGTGGTATACATCGGTTGTTGTTGTTGCTTCCCATTTGGATTAGGTTGCAGCTAAGCAGGTAATTAGGTTGGCTTTGGATTAGGACTAGTGGCTGCAGGAGGTGGCATTATTACAGGAGGAGGGACTAGAGGTGGCAATTGTGGAAAAGCAGGATTTTGGTTAGGCCACTGTGGAGGGACCCTCCATTGGTTATTTTTCTGCCAATTTCCTTGTGGTGGTTGACATTGATTATGAGGCTGAGACCACTGGTTATTTTCTTGATTAGGCCACTGGTTATTTTTTTGGTTAGGCCACTGGTTATTTTGTTGATTAGGCCACTGGTTATTCTAGGTTGGCTGAGAGTACTGGGAAGGATTCTGATAACTTTGGTTTTGCCATTAATTATTGTAAGGATTTGAAAATTGTAATGGGTCCTGAGGCATACCTTGTCTTGAATCCCATGGTTGGCGTTGAGCAACAAAGAACACTTTCTTGTCATCTCCTATCTTCATGTACTCTATAGGCAAATGTTGATTTTCCAGGTTCGCCACCAGCTTGCATCTGCAGTCTTTCTTTTATTTACGGTAATTAGGACACTACTCAGCTAACTGTGATTCATGATCTTCATGTTTCTTCTTGGCAGTCATAGTGTCGAGATGTGTAGCAACATCATTAATGATGTCTTTCTTGAAATCTACCAGCAAGTTAGATATCTCCAGCTTGGAAATGCCCGAACTGATCCCTTTAGTGCCTATGGACCGATATGCTCTGCTTTTATTCCCAGTTGATCTGGAATAATTGAGACAAATTTTATTGAGGTCATCCTAAGAATATTAGGATATGTCCCCACCAGCCATGAGGTCTAGTGCTTCCAGACAACTGTCGTTTACTCCTCTTAAGAAGACTAGTTTCTGTGAATCTTCTACCAGAACATGTTTGGGATTCTTCTGCATTGTGTATAAGAAATGTGAAACATAGTCCTCCAAGGTTTCATCCTCCTTTTGCGACATTATAAAAATGTCATCTCCCCTTGGGTCACTCCCCTTGCAATGCTCTTTATATTTCTATAGAAACAAAGTCTGCATTTCATCCCAGGTGGTTGTTGTGTTTTCTCCTAAGCCCACAAACCATTGTAAGGCTGACTCTTTTAGTGTTGCTAAAAATAGTTTGAGTTTGTGGACATCGGTGTTATAGTCAAAGCTACAACAGAGGATGTCGAACTCAAACAAAAAGGTGTTAGGATCTTCGGTTATCATTCCATAAAACTTTAGGAGTGCTGCAATGGGTATATTTTTAAGATTAACATTGTTTATAAGGATCGGTAGAGGAAACAGGAAGGTAGGTTGTGCCATTAATGGAGGCATTGGGAGCTAGAGTTTTTCCTGGAAAGGAATATTAGCTACAGGATTGTTAACAACAGGTGCATTTGGGTCAAAAATATCAATAAAGCTGGCCAAGATTTCAGCGAAAGGCCAAACACCACTTATGTCAAAAGGCTCTGCTCTAAAGGAAGATGTTGTAGGAAACTCAGGACTTGCGTCAACAAAAGGTAACTCAGCTTCTTCAACTTCTTTGTTCAAATTCGCAGACTCTCCTAGAAGAAATTTTCCATATTCATCTATTCTTCTTCCCCTTCAATGCATGCAAATGAATTCTTTACACTAGTGAAGCAAATTTTGGACTACAAACCACTATTTAAAAACTAGCTAGAAATGAAAAATGACTCAGAAATTTTCTTAGCTTGACACCATCTCTGGCACTGATGCCAAAAATGAACCGCCTCACAATAGGTGCTCAGTAATCATGCCCAAAGCCTCTCTTAGGAATAGTTCATTCAATCTAAGGATTACTTCTTCCACCATGAGGTGCATTTAGTTTGTCAACCCAGGGACATATACTTGAAATGGTATGGCACTATATGTGCACTAAGTCCTTTAAAGAGTCATTCGACCTATGTTGCATGAAGGTAAAATACATGAAAGGAATCTATGCTAGAGCTGTAGGAAATGAAACACACTTACTCCTTACTGAAATGAATGCTACAAATTGCAAACTCTACTTAAGCCTATTATTTCAATCTAGAGAATTCACTATAACTATCCTTGCAGGTGCTACAGGAACATTCACAAAGTACAATGCAACAGGAAGAAACTGTAATCTTCTATCTAGAATGCTGGGAATGTTGAAAGTAACTCTACTCTACTCTACTCTAATCCACCTCCCAAGTGGTCCCCCTTGGTCGGCTTCTGCTAATCTATTAACACAGAGATAAACCAAAAGTCACTTCATTATATTTCAAGAACTAGTTACATAAGAACGATACATGAAACTGGAAAATGAACTTGCTCTGCAAGATGCAACAGAACAATGTATTCCCAAAACTTCTAAACTTACAAACTAACAATCCAATCCCTATAAATAGAGGATCGACATTTTATTCTAAAACAGAAAAGGAAAGATCTGATTGAAATCACGCCAGAGAGGAAAAAGGAAACGTAACAGCCCACGACATATGCAATGAAGTCTGGGCGACCAATTCAACATGATGGGAGTGTGGAGGGGATATAGCAGTGCTACATTCCTGCATTTTTGGAATAGTGGCTCCTCATTTATAGTAGTCGTGTCTTCTCTTGCCATGATGGTTACCTGTCGCAGCTGGTCTTCAATGTCCTCTTTAAATGTTGTCAACCACTCTCAAGCGGCTCCTACTTCCTGGCAGGTTAGTTATCATGCAAAGATATTCATACAAGTAAACTTAATCAAATTGATCCAAATATCAGAACACACATTCTGATTTCTATATGAAATACTGCAATATATATATAATATCGGCAAACATGACATAATTATCTACCCATGGGTTTAATGATTCAAAGTGTACTTTGACATAAGTTCAACTGATTATAAGTCTGCAAATGTTTTGGTGATACTTAAAAATAGAGTATAAAGATTAATATAATAGAGACAATAAATGGTCTCATCAATGATCACGTGCACCAATTGTATACCACAAGTTTTGAGTTCCATCAAGATGACTCATACCTCATGAGATTGTTCCCAAGGAGTCTTAAGGGTCAAGCAATGGAATGGTTCACCAACATAACTCCTCCCGTTAAGGCTTTCAAAGAGCTTGTCTATAGATTTATTCAACACTTTGCATACAACCTTTCAAGATCTATCACCATGTTGGACTTATGCAACTTAAAGCAAAATCAAGGCGAATCCTTTGTCACTTCCTTGCAAAGATGGAGATGACGATGCTCTCACTACTCTAGAACCATTCCTGAAAATGAGAATATTGACATCCCTGTTAGAAAATTGGTTCCCAAAATGTGGTATGAAGTTAGGAAGATGGTTTTTTATTCCTTTGACACCATGGTTGAAACCGCATGTAGGATTGAGGATGTTTTAAAAGAACAAGGAATTTTGACCAAACATGGAAACAACAACAACAATGGTCAAAACAACAATAACTCTAACAAGGATAAAGGGAAGAACTCACACTGGAATAGGAACAAACAAATGGTCAATGATGGAGTTGTGGACTCCTCCCAACCCAAATATCAAATTATGCTCCACTTGTCTAGTGTTGTTGGAGCCATGAAACTCAATGCATCTAATTAACAAGAGAGCAAGCCAAGATACCAAGATAGGCCTAAGAAAGAAAGACATCAAT
This sequence comes from Thuja plicata, assembly GCA_018584345.1. Classification (NCBI taxonomy): domain Eukaryota; kingdom Viridiplantae; phylum Streptophyta; class Pinopsida; order Cupressales; family Cupressaceae; genus Thuja; species Thuja plicata. Next base: position 243,571 of record MU224642.1, read on the forward strand.
TTTTAGAACTTGGTGACTCATATGAGGATGTCTTGAAAACACTCATTTCCGACAACCTTGCACATCCTCAAGATCCCACGAAGCATTATATACCTGATGTTAAGCCACATTGGTGCGATGAGAAATTATTTTGCAAGTTTCACAATGGTATTGGACATGACATTGAAAATTGCTAGAAACTCAAGCATATTATTCAAGATCTCATTGAGAATGGCAAACTTAAGATAGATGGATTGAACACCAACACCGATCAGAAGGCATTCAAAGAGTCATTGCCCAAATATGAGAAGGGGGAAACATCTAAAGCTAATAATGGCAAGGCTGAGATCAATTACACTTACACAGATGCGGAGAATACTATCAACATGCTTGAATTTGTAGAAGAAAATGTCAATATGATGAGGGGTAAAGATCCCTATGGTTATGATCTAGATGTGGACTCTCCTATTATCTTCAATGAAGAACCCATCATGGTGCTAAGGGGTCCTAACTCTAGAGTGTCATCGCAAGCTCTCAATATTGTAACACAAAGTCAAGGTCCCCTTGTCATTAGAGGACCCAGTTCAAGTCAACCAATTAAACCTAAGCAAGTGACATCCAAGAATGTCACCTCAAAACAAATATTAATCCTAAGTCAAGATATAGTCTTGTTGATCAGTTGCAGTGAACCCCAGCTCAGATTTTGATCTTTGAGCTCTTAGAGTTGTCCCCGAGACACAAGCAAGTCCTTGAGGATGCTTTGCACATGGAAAACGTCCCCAACAACTTAGACGTTGATCAATTCTAAAACATGGTTAACCACATTGCTATCCCTCATTACCTTAGCTTTTCGGAGGATGATGATAAAGCTTTGAGCCACCCACACAATCTTGCTCTTCATATTGAGGTCATGATCCACAGAACCCGTGTTAGGAGCGTGTTGATAGATGGGGGTGTTGGGCTTAATATTTGTTCCTTTAGTCTTTTGAAAGAGTTGGGTTATTCTGAGAAAGTCATAGATACCAGGAAAAGGATCACCATCAAAGCCTATGATGAGGCAAAAATAAGTTCCAAGGGGTTAGTCATCCTTCCTGTTAGGATTGTCCATGTTGAAAAAGACATTTTATTCCAAATAGTTGATGTTCGTCCCCTTGCGTATAATATCTTGCTCAGTAGACTGTGGATTCATGATATGAAAGCGGTGTCATCTACCTATCATCAGTGTGTTAAGTTCCCTTACAATGGAATAGAGATTTGTGTACCTGGGGATAACACTTTATCTGTTAATTCAATTTTAGTAGGAACTCATATTCCCCTCAATAGAGAAGCTGAAGACTTTGATGTGACCTTACCTAAATGTAAAGACAAGCTTTAGTCATTAGGCCTTGGCATGGGGGGGTATAAACTCAACTCCCTCACAACATTACCAGTTTCAGCTTGGTCTTATGGAAAACCTTCACAAGAAAAGAGACCCTCCTCTTCAGCTATGACTTTATTTGGCATGTTTGTAGAATCCTCAGTGCCTATTCAAGATGAGAAAGAAGAGACATTTGTTAGAGACTGGATCTATAGAGAAAATAAATATATGCACAATGAGAACTTCTCTCCCTCTCCTAAGGCTTAGGGATGAGCATATACTTTTTTCAGTTAGATGGGCTATCCCGAACATGGCCCTCTTAATCATAGATTGGATGCTAGAGTCGAACCTCTTGATCATACTCTTTTTGGATGCAATTCCAAGAATCTGGTTGGCCTAGGCTTTGCGAATCACAACAAGCACACTACTCCTATCCTTGATAAGTCGGATAGTGAAGATGAACCAGAATACGTACCTAATTTGACAAATCAGAAAGACATGTGTAAAGATTGGGTTCATTCCACTAATCTCCTCTGGGGCGATCTAGATATGTCGGTCACTCATGCGTTGGTTGCAACTTTAGAACAAGAATCAGAAGTAGAAGATCCTTTCAGAGAACGTCAACAAAAGAATCTTGTTCGTTTAATGGAAAGAGAAGGTGCTACTCTTGATGACACTAGACCTTCCACACCAAGATGTCCCAAACCTTCATGGTGTAAGCATCCTAGTTGCAATTCAGACACAAGTTCATATGAATATGAATAGGACTCCTTCTCAGAGCCTTCCACAGTTGACATGGATGTTGATGTCATCCACACTTATAGTTCTTAACCCAAGATAGCTGACGAGTCAGGTGTAGGATTAGAGGATTCAAACCCACCTATTGCCTTAGTGGACGATTCTTCACTTGTTAGCACGAATCCCGATTTGGGTAGCTTAGAAGGATACTTAACGGACTCTAACTCTTCAGTCACTAGCTGTGTGCTATAATTGTGTCACACTTCTATGAATCCTTACATTCAAGAACACTCAAGAATGAGGTCTCAAAAATTGATCCATAGCTCCCTAGGCATGGAGTGCAAGGGTTTTTAGAATTCTCTCAGC
>MU224642.1:256560-273260 GCA_018584345.1 Thuja plicata
AACCTTAGGAAATATTGAATTGATTATGATTTGATCAAGGAAATTGATATAATTGATATTGTTGATATTTGAAAATATTAATTTAGGGATTTGATAAATTGAGAAATGGGGCCCAAAGTCTAGGCGAGCATTTTAGGGTGTATACACTAGCAATAATATCATTCACATTTATAACCTTGAACCAGTCGTTGACTTGCCTCTTGTTCATCATGATCTCATTGATTGGTCCCAACCCTAACAAGAACCTGAGCTCTTAACATTTCAAAATGATTATGAGATAGCCTGTTACCTAAATGTCATTGAACCTGTAGTCTCTTCCACCAGTGAACCGGCTACCAGCATGACAGAGCCAGACATCAACTACCTTAGTCACAAGATAAAAAGAAAAAAAAATCAAAAGAATAGCAGTTTTGATGGTGAAAACCACTGTGTGGCGGTGTCAGAACCAAAAAAAATTAAAAAGAAATGACGTATCCAAGGGTGAAAACCTCTCTGAGGCACCTAAGGATGAGGTACTTGATCATCTCCCTAGCTACTTTCAAGATAGATCTTCAGTTCTTATTGAACCAACACAAGCAGTCAATTTGGGTACATATGAGTACACGAGTCCTAAGTCTTACAAGTTATTGTTCCCATGTACAAAAAATATTGTTGAGTATGAAGCTTTAACAAATGGACTTAAGATGGCCATAGAATGGAGAATCATAGAGTTACACATCTATGGGGATTCACAGCTGATAATAAACCAATTTAATGATGAATATCAAACAAAAAATGAGAAATTGGTACCTTAAAAGAAAATGGTTGATTCCTTGAAATGATACTTCACATTTGTCACATTTCAGCAAATCCCTAGAGCAAAAAAAAAATTAGTTGATGCTATGGCTACACTTGCTTCACTCCTTCAGTTAGAGCAGCATGAATCCAGATTTGAATTCCTGGTGGAAGAGCTACATCACCCTATCTATGACTCCCAAGAAAGCCATGTCATTTGTATCCTTGTTGGTCATGAGTCATCCCGTTATGGTGCCATTTACTCATACCTTTGTGATGGAATTATACCTAAAACCTTTAACCGATCTAAACGCATAAACCTTACCCAAAACACCTCTCGCCATTCCCTTATCGTTGGTGATTTGTATATGAGGGGTCTAGATGGAACACTTCTTAGAAGCTTAAAAAAGGGATAATCTGACCAAGTGTTAGTTGACATCCACGACGACATTTATGGGTGACATTCCAATGGTCTTTCCATGGCCCGAAGGTTGCTTAGGGAAGGGTACTATTGGCCTACGATGCAGATTGATGCAGTAGCTTTTGAAAAGTCATGTGAAAAGTGTCAAAAACATGGTAACCTGATACATGCTCTAGGCAGGGAGCTCATTCCTTCTATATCTCATTGGCCATTTCAGTGTTGGGCCTTTGAACTTGTTGGGCATATCCATCCCAACTCATCAGGTGGACACAAGTTTATTATCACTGCTACTAATTACTTTACTAAATGGGTAGAAGTTGTCCCACTTTCTATTGCCTCGGGCAAGACAGTCTCTCTATTCATTCTGAACCATATCATCTGTCGATATGGAGTGCCTTCCAAGATTATCACTAACAACGAAGGCCAATTCAAAAATAAGGACCTTAAACAACTTTGCAAGAAATTCAAGATTAAACAACATTGGTCCTCCATTTACTTCCCACAAGTAAATGGTCAAGTAGAGGCATCAAACAAAACCATTCTTAAAATCTTACATAGAACAGTCTGTAAGAATGGTAGAGATTGGCACTTACAGATAAACCTGGCTTTGTGGGCCTATAGAACAAGTATTTGTACTCCTACTGGGGCTACCCCTTTTTCCCTAGCATATGGCGCTGAAGCAGTGTTACCTTTGGAGGTTGAGATTCCTTCACTTAGAGTTTCCCTCAAAGGTCTAGTTACAGATGAAGACTACCGCGCCATGAGACTTCAAGAGTTAGAACTTTTAGATGAAAAAATTCAAGCATCATTTGACCATATGAGGGTTTATTGAAATTGCATGTCCAAAGCCTTCAACAAAAAGGTTCACCCTAGAGAATTCCAAGTGGGAGATCTTGTCCTACGTGAAAATCCTAAGAATCAACAGCATAGAGATCAAAAGGGCAATTTTGAACCTAATTGGCTTGGACCTTATATTATCACAATATATTTTGGGTTAGGTGCTTATTTACTATCTACAGCAAAGGGAGAGCAACTCCCTGATCCTATCAATGTCTTGCACTTGAAGAAGTTCTATCCATGATTCCCATTCTGTCTGGGGGCATCCTTTGTACATAATTATTGATCTTAAAAAAATTTAAAAAAATGATATATTGTCAAAAATTCTAAAAGTCAGAAAATGTCCTAAAAAAATGATCATCTTAGTGAAAACCTAGCAATAGGCGCTTTGATGTATCTCCAAAAAATATATATATTTCAAAAATATGAAAAAATCAAAAAATTCAAAAATTCAAAAAAAAAAAAGAAAGTGTCTTGGTGAAAACCTGGAAACAAGCGCCTTGGTAGAAAAAAAAATTGTAATAAAATCCAAGTGGTGAAAAACTAGAAACGGGCACTACTTGAGGCCTTTGCACCCCTGTTTCTTAGTGCATGTCTTCAACACTTAGCCTCTCTCCATCATGTCTTGTCCTTGTTGCCTTGGTTTGGAATTGGTCTTTGTCTTTGTCTAGGGGGAATACATGTGTTAGCTTTGGTCTCTTGGATGTGTTAGTCTTTAGGACACCTCACAAATGATGTTTTTCAACACCACCCCAACTGTATTTTTCAATACAACCCCTAACATCGAGTGTTTTTCAACACTTATCGGTTTGGTCTTACCCAGTTTTTTCATGTGATCTTACCTGCTTGCAAGCATTTGATTCTTATCCTCGGAACTCAATATCAGTTAACACACTTAAATTTTTAAACACAACACTTAATGCTTGAGCTATGTCATGATCTTTTCTTTGGGTGCTGACTGTTATTGATTTTTGTTGAGTGTCCTTGTCTAATAAGTCTCTCCAGTATGCATAGCTAGAGGACTTGGGGCATGGGGCATGTTTTTATTTTCTTTTCGCTTGTGGGTGTGGTATTGAAACTCTTGAGTATCTCTTGTTGTTCCCTTGAAACACTTAGGAGATTTGAAGCTTCATCCTTAACAATTTTTCTCAACCATTCTTTTGGTCATCCTGGCATCTATGTCTTGATGTGAGCGTGGTTTTGCTACATTAAATTGGGTAAGCTAACATCAAAGTCATCTTGAACTTTATGTCTTTGATTCTTATGTTAGAATCTTTCCACTTTCCAATCCGATATAAATCACATTCATATCTTCATAGTTGCACTTGTGACTAGTGATGATTTTGTGATTTTCCGATGTCTGTTAATAATGGCCCAATGATGAAAATAAGTTCCTTAACATTCTCTAATGAATGATGAACACAAATTCCTATGTTACAGTTGCTCTATTGCAAGTACACCTTTGCATTTTCAAGTAGCTTGCATTGTTAGACTTCATGTTAGTTTGCATTTTTAGGCTGCATTATGAGTTTGAGAGGGTTTTCTTCATCTTTCTTGTGGACTCTTAATCAATTATGGTCATGTTTGATCTTCATTTCCTTATGTTCTTTCGTGATCTCAATCGAAATTTTCTATCTTAAACAGTTGATTACTTTGGGGGCATTCTCTTTCTTAAGGCAAATTCTCTTTCTTCTCTCAATTTCTTTCCATCTCTTCCAAACTTCTATCTTTCATTCACTTTCCCCTACATCTTTTCTTCTACTTCAACCTTGGGGCATAATCTTTCGTGCTTGATGATCTACCTTGGTTCTGTGATCCTTATATCTTTCATCTTACATCAAAAACCTTATCTTTAGTTCAATTTGATCAAATTTATCAATTTGTTATTTCTCCTCTCTCGTTTCAATTTTGATCACGAGGGGGCAGTACCTATCAAACTTCAATCCTTGATTTAGCTTTATCAATCCTATCATTTTCTCTACTTGGGGCAACCTTGCTTTAGATTATTATCTTGGACATGTCAACTACCTATTTACAGGGGTGTTGACCTTGTCTTTTTCAAACAGCTTATCTTTGTCCAGATGTGTTCCTGTCCGTCGATCACACGTCTGAGTTGTTTTGTGATCCAAAATCAATCTCACACTTCAACTGCATTCTTTGACTACATGTGTTCCCATAAAAATCACACATTATTCAAAGAAGGGCAAATGTATGCACCCTAAAATGGTTGCCTAGACTATGGGTCCCCATTCATCAATTTATCAAATTCTTGAATCAATATTTTGCAACATTTTCAATTCAAAACAATTTCCTTGATCAAATCGTAATTAATTCAATTATTTCAATATTTCCTAAGGTTTGATCATTTCATCAATTATCTTATTTAATTAAAATAAAACAATCCCTTTTTATTAAATAAAATAAATCTTATTTAATTAAAATCTCTTTTAATTAAATTAGCTTATCTTATTTAATTAAAATATCTCTTAATTAAATAATATTATCTTATTTAATTAAAATCTCTCTTTTAATTAAATAAAATAATGTTATTTAATTAAAAGAACATCCCTCTTTTAATTAAATAAAATCCCCACTTAAATCCATCTTTGTGATGAAAAAAGGAAATAAATTAAATAAAAATAAATAAAGCTTCTTTTTCTTCACACATATTCCTAAGTGGTGGGCTTTTTGCCTCTTAATCATAGTCTTTGATTTTGCCTTTTGAAGATATGAGCACATGGATCAACCAAGATTTAATCTCCACCATTGCTCATTTCTTTTTACCCCTTAATCTCTACCGTCCATTGCTCTTTAAAAGGAAACCTCTCCTTCTCATTTGGATGATCAAGAGATACACTTTTATGCTATTGTTATGCTGCAGGTTTGGAGAGCGATCTTGGAGGAGAGTTTGAGCATTTGAGCTTGAACCATGCAAATTCTTCTTCTTGTCTTTTTCTCTCATTCATCCATAGAAATCCATTTAGATTAGATTCATATTATTTTAGATTCATGTTTCCTTTCATAGATTAATCTTGCATATTTCCTTTCATGCATTGTTATCATATAGATTAGATTCCTTCCATGCATTGTTATCATATAGAATAGTTTTTATTTGCATGCATATTTGGTGATCATGGAGACTAGCATTCTTGCTCTTCCTCTTTGAATCTCTCATTTCATGGTGTACTTGCATGGGCATAACTAGGTCTAAACTGAGGGCCTCCATTACAAACCCTTGCACTCCATGAATAGGGAGCTATGAGTCGCCATTTGAGACCTCATTCTTGAGCAATCTTGAATACAATGACTCATAGAAGTGTGTCACATTTTCAGCACACACAATACATTATGTGCTTCCCTATAATATTTACTGTTTTCAATCTGACAGTGTTCAAACTTAATGTTTTGACCCAAATTCTTAGTTATATTCTTTGTTTAATTCAAAAACAACATTAGTTATTTAATATTATTTTTCTGCAAATGAATGATAACTCTCAAGTAAAAGTTTGTTTCCAAGGAAGTAACTATGTTTCCTCTCTTGTTAAGAAAGTCGTACTTATGTTTACATTTAATGGATTTTATAACTGATATCTATAATGTTTCTCAGTTCTCTTATAGTTATCAATGCATCTATCTTAAGTTTGTTCAAGGTTTATGAGGTATCTTATTCAATTGCATTCATTATTCATTGATTAGCATCAATTGCTATCAATTTTTTACATGATCTATTGATATGCACATAGATGCAATTTTATTCTTTTACATCATCTCTTTATATGCACATGGTGGCATTTTATGGTTTTATACCATTTATTGATATGTATTTTATTGCATTTTTTTGTAAGTTGCATCAGGAGCCCAATTTTCAAGGTTAGCTATGGAGGATCCGTCAGTTATAACTGACTCGTAGTTGTCTTATTCTACGAAGGGACATATGGAGTATCCCTCCATCCTATAGTTTGTTTGCACTTACCTTATATGGAGTTTCCCTCCATTTTGTTCCTCATAAAGAAGATGCTATTCATGGATTTTTCCTCCATTTTCAGATGATATAGCTCATCTTGATCTTTTTCCTCATGGTAAAGATGATGTTTTTGAAATCCTTCTTGCATTTGTTGAATTTCTTACTTGAAGGGAATATGTTTTATCACTCATAGCCCTTTTTTTATGGTACATGACGGTAATCATGGGTTGATTTGGTGCTTGAGTCACATGTTCTACTGATTTATCATTGTCTCTCTCATATTTATTTGCAAAATCTACTAATGTGATAATGCATTGCATACTTCATTGCTTAGATCGTGGGTCATGTAAGTGGTGGATTCATGACCCATTCACTTGCAGTGGTATGAGTTATTAGTGGACTGTCTATATCAATGTGATTGATGACGTGTTGATGCAGGTCTCATTAGTTGACCTTGTCTGTGGTGATTTGTGCATTAGTATGTTTCTTTTATGAGAGCATTGATAATGTTTCTTGTTCCTTGCTTGTTCATTTTGAGACTTTGAGCATATGGTTTATCTTGATATCATGTTAGCTCCATTGCAATTTTGATGAAATCTCATGCATTTATCTCTATCCCTCTACCTTACTCTAAACTATAAAGAGTTTCTTTAAAAATATTTTCTAATGTAAAAGTTTCAAAGGATATACGAACTTGAATATCAGATGCCATTCTACTTATGGATAGTTTCTTTTTTTCTTGTTTCTTTGATTTAGGTGACTCATCAAGGCACAATTAAGGAATCAATTCATCTGCACATGTCCTATATAACTCAAGAAGACTACTTGAAGATGTGTATATCCCTCCACTTAAACACAATCAAATGTACCTTTGTACCATGAAGTTGCAGGTTTTTGTAAAAAATGGGTTTGATACCCCTTGTTGTAAACTCCCCAAGTAAAGATTAAAGGGGTGTGTTAGAATATTAATCTTTACTTATATTTATTTCTTGTAATTAGGAGATTCCTATAGAATCCCTAAATGTAATTACTCTATTTAGTCTATCCTCCTTAAGAGGATTGTGACACTTGGCACACACCTATTATGAATGGTGGCATTCATAGACTTGGGAGTCGCATAGTAACTCCTCTTCTTGTCTCTATTTAAGAGATGCTCCTCTCTCATTTCTATTTGGATGAAGTTATTGTAATGAGCATATCTCTCTCTCTCTCTCTCTCTCTCTCTCTCTCTCTCTCTCTGCTATGGCATCATTCATAATATCACAAGGGGTTTTTATTTGATTTTCCCTTTCAAAACATCTTGTCTTCTCTACCTTTGGCTCACTTGGTGAATGCTCCTAGATTATAGTTTTTTCATGGTAACACTTTCTCCCTCATCTAGCTCACTTGGATTGTTTATTGTTTCTTTCTCTCTTTATTATTATTTCTTTCAGAGGCGTTACACAAGCGAGTGGTTTTCAAAATTGGCCTCGAATGTGGTCAGGACTAAGCATCAAAATGATGTGTGTCCATCTTTTCCTCTATTTATCTGCAAATTAAACCGTTGATGTTAGACCATAGTCGGTAAATTGGTTATTATAGCGGGAGTCTACAGATTTGACAGCTCATAGGGAAACTTTTTTGTAGGGTTGAACCTAGAATCTCTACTTTTTCATACTAGCATCTGAAAAAACATTCTCCTTAACTCGCTTTTTTTGTAGGGTTGAACCTAGAATCTCTACTTTCGCATACTAGCATTTAAAAAAACCTTCTCCTTAATTCGCATGTGATATCTTGAATCGGTAATCAGAAATGAACCTAATGATTTGAGGAATATCATATGTGTTGCATATGCAACAAACATAATCACTCTTTGTTTCCTACAGAAAAGTTAAGAAATAGAATATTTTGATGGATGAACTCAATTGGGAAGAAAACAAGGCTTTTATTTCTCAAAGTTGGTTTTAACTCTGTAGGACAATACACAAGATGGCATTAGCTTTGAATAAAATTTTAGAGAGCAACACAGTCTAAGGCAAGTATAAATAGACAAAAAGCCTGAAGTATGAAAATGCAACCAAGCGGGGTATCCTTGGGACGAAATGAATCCAACATGCATGTTAGTAAAAAGGCGACCAAAATAAATTATTCTTAAAAGAAAGAAAAAATTATGTGTTAAATACAAAGACTTACAGAACATTATATTAGGCGTGAGATACCAAATCGGAAGCTCTGAGATCAAGCTTTTTCAGATATATGAGATATACCACATGAGGTACAACATTCATTCATTCTAGTGTATGCATAGTGTGTTAATTTCCTCTTTTAATGAAGCAATATGAGGTTGTTATCATCTTTCGATTTAAGCTACATGGTATAACCATTCCCCTCATACCCATTCAGATAGAGTCTTTCTTCTAGTCAACCGTCTATAGCCTCAACAAGGACATCACTTCAATATCTTCAAAGCATAGCTCTACTGCCATTCAGGCATCCATAGCCCTGGTAGAGTTACTTGCATCACCTGGTGTTATTTAAACAATTTTTATTTTATTTTCTTATTTTTGTTGATAATGAAGCTCATTTTGCGAGGTTGGAAGTTGAAGTGGTAGCGAGTGTTGGCCGCTAGATCTTTCACTTAAACTAAGAGATAAGTCTCTACCACATATTACCATATGGGAGTAATAAAAATATAATAATTACAAGAATTTGGGAATTTATGAATGTTGCCACTTGTATTTGACATGACACAAAATAAAAGCAAAATCTTCATTAAAAGGTCAAATCACAGCTAAGTCATGACAAATCTCAATGTTGTAAAGCTAGTAATTAATAAATTAATTTCTCACTTACCTCAAAAAGTACTTTCACCTATTACCATCCTTGTTGTTATGAGGGGGGATATACAAATGCATTTCCACTTGAGGAAGGAATCTCTCAAGAATGTAAATTTAGTACTTATGTTTGATCTATAATAGTGACTTGTCCTTAGTGATGAAAGCATACACGTGTAAAAAGGAATAGAGTGGCTATAAAATGAGGTCATTTCTATTATGGTAAATCATTCCAATTATAGTAATTTTATAGTTATTAGCTTAATCATTAGAGTGTTAGCAACATAAGTAGTATTATCCATGGATACACCAATAAGGATCACTACCACCAAGGCCTAGAACAGTTTTCTAAGTAGAGTGACTGGTAGATGAATCATATGTTTGATAAATACATATGATGACCTGGTCATGGTTGTCATCAAATGGATTTTAGGAAAATATTTCCTTAATAGTGAGGACTGGTATCATTTCAATACTAGTATAGTGTCCTAGTTTGTAGGGTCACTACTAGATTTGGGTGAATTAATGGAGAAAATTGGGCCTTTTGGGGAATGATTACATAGAGGGTCTAGATGATGTTTTAGGAGTGGATCAATATGGAATTGGGTTTCCTTAGCTACTGGTTAGAGGGAATACTTAGAGAGAGATGCAGTGGATCCTTGGTTACCATTCATTTCAAATTTTGCACCAAGTTAATGTGATAGCACCTGAGTTATGTTGGGTACACATTGGCTTCTCTAAAGAAGCTCATTGGCCCCGGCGCGGACATCGAGCAAGGGTGGATGAACGAGTTTTGTGCTTAAGTTATTTTTGTTGGATTCATCAAACAGTGATGACCTCCAAGAGGAAGAAATCATCATCTTGGACAATGAAGAAGAGGAGAACGACGAGGATAATTTTCCTGCTAATTCTCCAGGCTCAACTGCCAATTTGTCCCTCCACTTTTTAATTGTAAAAATAAAACTAATAAACCATTTTTGTGAGAAAAAATCTCTAGTTAAGACATACAAGAATGCATATATGTACCTGTACAAATTCTCATTTCACATAATATATGTAATTGTTATCTAAAATGTTTCCTCTTATGTGAAATTTGTCTTTTAGCTTTCTATAAATAGTTTTTTATTTTACTTGCAATTGTTTCTCATTATAGGCGCTAGAAAAACCATTCTAAAAAGAGTTTTTTTTTATCTGTAATGGGCAGTCATATTTAAGACTGATGAACACTCCAGTAATTCAAATCCACGAACACAGTCCAGCCTAAGTATGAGCCTGCGAGCACAATGTGTTGAAGACAATTATTCAATTGTGTATTGGCATTGATGTTACACATGTATATACACTTATGTAGTGATGATACACAAATGTCTACATTTAGACATAGCACAGTTGGTGAGTAGAATGAGTTGTTTTAGTGTTGACCGAGTTGATTTGGGTAATAAAAAAGTTCAGTGTTGACCGAGTCACTTGGGCATTTCAGTTATGGTCGGGCATTCAGTGCCAGTCGACTAACAGTGATTTACATTCTATAATTAATCGATTATATGAGGTCGACTAAATTGTGATTTATTACTTATTTAGAAGTGTATTCAAACCGACTTCATAGGGCTCATCATATATATGAAAGGTCAAGTTTGGATTGAATAAGAAAAAAAAAAAGAGAAGATAAGAAAAAGAAAAAGAGTGTGAAAAGGTGGAAGAAGCAGAAGTGTGGAATTCTGTGACATGAAGAGTGAAGGAAAAATCAGATGGGATTCTGATTGAGTACAAATCACTCGGAGCTGCAATAGAATATCTGATTAGCAAGGATCCGGTCATAATCAGAATAGAGATCTGAATTAGCAAAGACAGTTGCTTACACTTACAGGTCAATTCATTGTTACTTTCTAACAATTGTAGCAGTGATCTCAAATCTCTTAACAGCGTAGACTTTACAGTTTTTTTGTAAATCCTCTCACAAGGTAGCATTTCTATGTTGAAGTGTTGAAGACCTCTAAAAAGGCCACTCCTCACAGGGTGATTAAATCATTTAATAGGGTCACACCTAACAGTTTGTTATTGTAACCTTTAACAGTGTTGGCTCTTAACAGGGCTCACTTCAGAAGAGTGAAAAACAATAACTAGTTACATTGGTGGTTTTTTCCATATTAGGTTTCCACGTTAAATCTTGGTGTCACCTGTGTATATGTTATTTGTTTCATGTGCTTTATGTTTCTGCACTTAATCACTAAATTATAATTGCATTGGAGATTATAAAGATTTCTTTGACACCCGAGTTACAAAAGAATATCTTAATTGACTGAGTAACAGTGTTAAAGTATTTAAGACATCTAAGAGACAAAGGATTTGTTTTAAAGTAATTGATTCACCCCTCCCCTCTCAGTTACTTATCTCATTTCCAACAATTGGTATCCAAGCTTCAAGTGCTTTCAAAGATGGTTTCAAGACCTAAGCTAAAGATCAGAGATGTCTTACAGAAGGGAGATCCCAAAGCTAAACAAAGACAAATTCCTAGCATGGAAAGAGCTGATGAAGCTACATCTATCTACTATCGGAGATGTTGGTTTGCAATTTTTGGAAAGAAAACATGTGGAACCAACAAGGAATATGACTGTGGAATAGATGATGGAACGGAAGCTTCATAATATAATGATGATTGGTATAGCTTCTTCACTCAGCTACTCGAAATTTGATGAAGTAAAGGATTGCCCTATAGCCTATGATATGTGGAAGAAATTACAGGACATTCATGGAGGAGATGCAAATGTAAAGAGAGCCAAAGCTGAAAGTCTAAGAGGACAATTTGACCAGATGAAAATGAAAGAAGGAGAAGACATTACAAGATACAGTGAAAGAATCAAGAAGATTGTGAGTGCCATCAGAGCTGTAGGTGGAATAATTGAAGATACAATAGTGGTCAGCAAGGTACTAAGAACTTTACTTCCTATCTATGCTATTAGAGTTTCAGCTATTCAAGAGATGAGGTGCAATAAGGATATAACTCTGGATACATTAGTGGGAAGGCTTACAACTTTTGAGCTGGACAACTTTGACAATTACTCTCTTAGCTCTAGAAATCTTGATTTTGCATTCAAAGCTAAATTAAACCTTGGTAAGAAGGATAGATACTCAAAAGGGTTGCAGATTGAAAGTGACAGTGATGATGAATCTGATGATGAAGATCTTGACATCATTGAAGCATTACTTGCAAGGAGAGCCGCAAAAGGAAAATACAAAGGAAAAATACCATTGATTTGTTTTTCATGCAATGAGGTTGGTCACATTGCTTCAAAGTGTCCGAACAAAGAAGACAAAGATGAGAAAAAGTTCAACAAATTCAAAAACAAGAAAGATTTCAAGATTTACAAAAGCTACAAGGATAAAGGTAAGAAGTCTTGTTATATTGCTAAATATTCTGACAGTGATGAAGAAGAAGATGAAATGGTTTATATTTCTATTAAGGATGAGTCAGATGAAGAAGATGAAAAGACGGCACTTTTCTCACACATAAGTAAAAATGACACATGGATAATTGATAGTGGTTGTTCTCATCACATGACTTGTGATAAGACAAAATTTGAACATCTTGAACACTATGATGGTGGGAGTGTCAGTTTTTGGAATGATGAACCTTGCCCTGTGAAAGGAAAAGGTTGCATTACTCTGATAGAAGGAATCAAATGTGATAATGCTTATTGGGTTGAAGGATTGAGGAGAAATCTACTCAATGTAGCACAGCTGAACAACATTGTCTTCAAGGTAGAATTTATGAATGGTAAGGCCAAGCTCTTGGATGGTAAAGGGAACCTACTCAGAACCGGTAGGCAAACAAAAGGTAATCTATTCTATCTTGATCACACTGAAGGTTCATGCTTTACTGCACAAGTAGAAGAAAGTTGGTTATGGTATAAAACGTTGTGTCGTGTAAATTTTGATAATCTGATAAACATAAGCAAGAACAAGAGAGTCATAGGTATTCCTATTTTAAAGAAACTTGAGTTAGCAATATGCAAACAATGTCAAATTGGAAAGATGAGAAAGACAAGTTTCAAAAGCAAGAATTACAATACTGATGAAGTCTTGGAATCGGTACATACTGACCTTTGTGGACCAATTGGAACAACAAGCTATACTAGAGAGAAGTATTTTATTCTATTTATTGGCGATCATTCCAAAATGATGATTGTCATGTTTCTCAGAGAGAAATCATAAGTTTTTCATAAATTCAAATGGTATCTTGCAAGAGTTGAAAAGGAAATAGGAAAGAAACTAAAATGTCTAAGATATGACAGAGGAGGAGAATTCATTTCTAATGAGCTCAATGAATTCTGTAATGAGAGAGGAATCAAAAGACAGGTATCTGCCCCTGGTACACCACAAAAAAATAGAATAGCAGAAAAAAGAAACAGGTCCATTATGGATTGTACCAGAACCCTAATGATTGAAAAGAATGTTGCTGCCAAATATTGGAAGGAGGCCATCAGCACTACAGTGTTCACCTTGAACCGAGTTCAACTGAAGAAAGGTAGTAACCAGACACCTTTTGAATTATGGTATGGCTATAAACCCAATGTTCATTATTTCAAAGTATTTGAAAGTAGATGCTACATCCTGAAGGAAGAAAGAAATGGAAAACTAGATGCAAAAAGTGATGAAGGTATATTCCTAGGTTACTCATATAAAAACAAAGCATACAAATGTCTGAATCTTGCTACTCATAAAGTCATAGAAAGTGTACATGTAAATATTGATGAGTTTGCATAAAAATGTGAAGAGAAGAGTAGTAAAGAGCCTGAAGACTACAGGAACTTTGTGTATCATGAACCTGATACTATACCTATGACTCGAGCAATGGTGATTGGACAACAGAACTATTGACCACTAAATATACTAGCACAAACTGTGCAACCCGAGCTACTGGTAGAAGAGACCAAGTCGCAGACAAAGGGAACCAAGTCTCAGACAGAGGAACCCGAGTCATAGACAATGGAAACCGAGCATCAAACAAAAGAATAGGAAATAATGTTTGATAATGACAGACCTAGTGGATCAAGTCCAGAATCTAGACTGAAGGATCCAGTACTTTCAAAATATGCTAGAAGGCATCATGCACCTGAGAAAATAATTGGAGATCAAACAGAAGGAGTAATGACACGGAACAAACTCAAAGGTACATGTTTACTAAGTGAATTTGAACCTAGAATTGTTAAAGATGCATTGAATGATGAAATTTGGATAGAGGCAATGAATGAAGAAATTGAGCAGATTGAGAAGAACAAAACTTGGACTCTTGTGCCTAGGCCAAAGGAAAAGAATCCGATTGGAAACAAGTGAGTCTTTAGAAATAAGATGAATGAAAATGGTGAAGTTTCTAGAAACAAGGCCAGACTAGTTTGTAAAGGAT
The DNA here is from genome assembly GCA_018584345.1 of Thuja plicata. Taxonomy (NCBI): domain Eukaryota; kingdom Viridiplantae; phylum Streptophyta; class Pinopsida; order Cupressales; family Cupressaceae; genus Thuja; species Thuja plicata. Next base: position 270,774 of record MU224642.1, read on the forward strand.
ATGCTCAAGAAAAGGGTATTGATTTATGGAGAAATTTTTTCTCCTCTTGCAAGACTTGAAGGATTCAGAACTCTTCTGGCATATGCTACACACAAAGGATACAAAGTATATCTAATGGATGTGAAATTTGCATTTCTAAATGGAATCCTAGAAGAAGAAGTCTACATTGAACAACATGATGGATTTGTTTATCCTAGCAGAAGGAATATGGTTTGCAAGTTGCACAAAGCATTGTATGGACTGAAGTAAGCGCTCAGAGCCTGGTATGAAAGACTGCATAGCTATCTAGTAAGTATTGGATTTTAGAGAACCAATGATAATAGTAGCATGTACATCAAAGAAGGACCACAGAACAAAATACTGTTAGCAGAGATATTTGTTGATGACATATTATTCACTAGTTATGATGACCTATGTAAAGCATTCTTTGTAGCTATGAGTAAAGAATTTAAGATGGCTATGTTTGGTGAGATCAAATTCTTTGTTGGATTACAAGTACATCAAATGAAGGATGGTATCTACATTACTCAATCAAAATATATCAATGAGATACTTAAGAAATTTGGTATGAAAGATTCCAAACCTGTTATAACACCCATGTGTACTGGACAAAAATTGTCTAAGGATGATGATTCAAAAGAGGTAGATCAGACCAACTACATATCCATGATTGGAAAATTACAATATGTTGTTCATACCAGACCTGATATTGCATTAGCAGTTGGTTTTGTTGCAATATTTTCATCTAATCACAGAGACAATCACCTAATGGCAATCAAAAGAATTCTGAGATATATGAAGGGCACTGAAGACTATGGTTTATGGTATAAGAAAGGTGGAAACTTTGATTTGAAGGCATTCACTAATGTTGATTGGGCTAGAAGTTTCGACGATAGGAAAAGCACCAGTGGTGGAGCTTTCTTTCTTGGAAAGAGGCTAGTGTCTTGGAATAGCAAGAAACGGAATTGTATCTCTTAGTCTACAGCAGAGGCAGAATATGTTGTTGCGGCAGTGAACTGTTCAAACATCATATGGATCAAGCAGTTGTTGTTAGGAATGAAGGAAGAAGTAAAAGAACCAGTTATTATCTACTATGACAACATCAGTGCCATTAACATTTCAAAGAATCTTGTGATGCACACCAAAACCAAGCATATAGCAATAAAGCGTCATTTTTTGAGGGAATTGGTACATAATAAAGAAGTAAGGTTGGAATATGTGAATACCAAAGAACAAGTTGCAGACATATTCACCAAACCTTACCTAAGGGTGCATTCTTGTATCTTAGAGGAAATCTAGGGGTGCTTCCCCTAACTGAAGCTCACTAAAATATAGTTTAGTGATGCATCAACCCGAGTGACATTGAAGATCTATCAGTTGATGCAGGTACATTAGAGCACATTGCAGATGAATTAGTACATCTAGGTACATTACAATTACAAAGTGAAATAGTACTAACTATTGGTATTTGAGAAGATGGAGTCTTTGGCATCTGTTGTCAAAGAGGGATAATTTTCTATAATACATAAAGAATCACTTAAGAGAGAGTCCATAACAGTAAGAGGAAAATTTTGATGTCAGAGGGAGTTTTTGGATAAGAATCAGAATGAAGCTAAGGACATTAAAGAAAGTTTTGTGTTGCTCTACAATTCTTTGAATTATGACATGTTGTGTTGTCATCAATGCCAAAAAGGGAGATTGTTGAAGACAATTATTCAATTGTGTATTGTCATTGATGTCACACATGTATATACACTTATGTAGTGATGATACACAAATGTCTACATTCAGACCGAGCACAGCTAGTGAATAGAATGATTTGTTTTAGTGTTGATCGAGTTCAATCAGGTATTGAAGAAGTTCAGTGTTGACCGAGTCACTCGGGCATTTCAGTCATGGTCATGCATTCAGTGTCAACCGAATAACAGTGATTTACATTCTATAATTAATCGATTATATGAGGCCGACTGAATTGTGATTTATTACTTATTTAGAAGTGTATTCAAGCCGACTTCACAGGGCTCATCATATATATGAAAGGTCAAGTTTGGATTGAATAAGAAAAAAAAAAGATAAGATAAGAAAAATAAAAAGAGTGTGAAAAGGTGGAAGAAATAGAAGTGTGGAAATATGTGACATGAAGAGTGAAGGCGAAATCAGATGGGATTCTGATTGAGTACAAATCACTCAAAGCTGCAATAGAATATCTGATCAGCAAGGATCCATTCATAATCAGAATAGAGATCTGAATCAGCAAAGACAGTTGCTTACACATATAGGTCAATTCATTGTTACTGTCTAGCAATTGTAGTAGTGATCTCAAATCTCTTAACAGAGTAGAGTTTACAGTCTTTTTGTAGATCCTCTCACAAGGTAGCATTTCTATGTTGAAGTGTTGAAGACCTCTAACAAGGCCACTCCTCACAGGGTGATTAAATCCTTTAACAGGGTCACACCTAACAGTGTGTTATTGTAACCTTTAACAGG
>MU224642.1:284205-297695 GCA_018584345.1 Thuja plicata
TAACGGATCTAAAACATATCTAACTAAAGATCAAGGTCAAGTTGTAAACCTTGGATCTAGAGTTAACTTGCGAAGCGTGAATCAAGAATAGAGCTAAAATATAGTATAAATATATGTTCAATCAATTGTGAATTATGAATTCATTGTTGTTGATAGCCACGAAGAGCATCTAAGGAGCAGAAGGTAGAATTCATGCAAAGTTCAGAAAAAGATTATATCTAGTTATCAAGAACACACGGAGGCTACCGACGTGTAGAAAAAGGTATTATTCAATCATGAAAAGATGATTACTCATACATAGGAAGCTTTATTGGATCTGTTATCAGCAATTAGAGATTGCATATATCATCAGATCAAAGACTTATGTAGTTGCATTCTAACAAGTGCATCACATCTAAAATCCTTTTGTAGAAGGTGGACTTAACAGTTCTTTACAAATCTCTTAACAGAGTGCACACTTAACAGTGTTGGTAAAGCTTCAAACGAAGTAGATCTTAACAAGTCTCTACTGTAATACTCCTAACATGGTAGGTCATTAGAAGTGACCAATTGTAAGCCTTAACCAGCCCCTTCTTATCTACAAATAGTGAAGTCTTGTGGGTAACAATCCCCATCGCAGTTTTTACTTCCTAACAGGAGTTTTCTGCGATATCATATATTGTGTCATGTGCTATCTAATTTCATGAATGTTTCTTGTATGGTTACATATTAAAGAACTTATGTTATGATTGCATATACATAAAGAAAGATGAACAGTTCGATAAGATAATTTACAAACTGATGACTAAGGGTTAATGGGCTAACCACAGAAAAGTTTTAGAGGTACTGATTCACCCCTCCCCTCTCAGTACATCATTCACAATATAATTCCAACAATGGACATGTGCCTTTGGAGCTTTTACTTGAATATGGGTCGAGAGTATGCGGTGATGACATGTGACTAATTGACAGGTGATTTCAGAAACAACCCTGAATGTGGTCGAGTTAGAACTAAGCACCAAAATGATACATGTCCAACTTTGTCTTTGCTTATCCACAAGATGGAACTAGAGATTTCAAACCATAGCCAAGAAACCAACTACTGTAGGAGAAGTCTACAGGTTTTTATATTTTCAATGGGCTATAGATCTCTTTGGTGTTTTAGTGTTGTGTTAGCCAATGGAATCCCTTTCTCTTGTTCAAGCACCTTCTCTTCTTGGCGCAACTCCTGCCTAACCTTTATCTACATTCATGGGTGCTACTCATACTATTGACCATGTTTCTACAAGTATTTTCATCTATGCTCAAGCAAATAAAATAGATTTTTCTCATCCTTTGTGTAAGTCCAGGGCTCACCAAACCATCTTTGATGGTCCTTTGCAATGTGGATGTGTTGAAGAATGTGGATTTCTACTAGCGTGGATTATTGTTCTTTCAACAGTTGGTCCTCTCTGCCTAATTTGCATAAGTAGGTTCGAGATTCTTGGAAGCCTCTTATGGTTGGTAAGATTAAGCTTTTCCCTTGTGCAAAAGGCTTTCCTCTAAGGACATAAACTTGTTGCTAGGTTTTCCTTGGGTTTGGTGAGAGTACTCTCTCTTGGTTAAACCTTATTCCTCTTTCGTTAACCCTCTTATTAAACTGCCCAATGTACATCCAATGTGGTTTAGGCTTCCAAATCTTCCCCTTCATTTTTTCGAAGAATTATTGTTATGAGGTCATTGGTAACTCATTTGGTTGTTTCCAAAAGGTTGATGCTTCCACCTCTTTTTTGGGGTATTCTAACTTTGCTCACATCCTCAGGCATACTAGTGGATATTGAAATTTCTTGCCTCTTCATAAGGAGATGGTCCTAATGGTTAGGGATAGGTTGTGCACACAATTGTTGGATTAGGAGTGCTTCGGGCATTTGGCTTCAAATTTCTTTGTTTCATGTCAAAAAACTACGACCACTAATGATGATCACCTGATGGTTGAGGGTCTCATCTCTCCTAATGTTGGCTCTTCCCAAGACTTCGACGAAAATATTTAGCAAAACAATAAAAATGTTAACCAATTGACCCAAAAAATTATCTCATGCACATAACTTGATGCGGATCTAAACATGGCACAGTGTGATCCATATCAACATCTTAACTCTTCCACCAAATCATACCTAGACTAGAATACCATAACTCAAACAAGATAACCCATTGAGTCAGTTAGAGACCAACATATGAAACAATGTCAACACATGACAACATATCTTCACTTGTGGAGCAATCAAACACAAGATATTTGTATTGGAACAATGCATGAATGTTATGAACATGTCCACCAAGCCGTGCACCCAAATGCACTAATACGAAGCAAAGCAATGCATTCTCCGAACCAGTCCTAACAACCAACCTTATTGTCAACAAACAACCAAACATAATTTCAACCTCTGAACTATTGGGGACCTAAAAACATGATAGTGCAACATTCATAGACCATATATATTAACACTAGAACTGCATTCTCCAATAAAGACTTCAAATATTATTTCGTCCATAATACATCTTCCCATACTGTCACGTTTCAAAAACATCTCACACTGACTTAACATCACCATCTAACATCATAACAACATCTGAACACTCAATATTGAACCTCTATAAGCTTCCACATACCAAGTAGCACATAAATTCATCAAGTTGGCATTAATGCAAACAACAAATTGACATAAATGACAACATTGAACACAAATGCTAACAAACAGAGGTCATTGAGGTTGTTGATTGAGTATTGAGTGTGAGTTACTCAACAAGTTTGAATTAAAAAGTTGTCAATTGAAAGGTAATCTATAACAATGGACAAGCAATCATAATGTCAGAAGACTATCCTTTATATTGAGCACCGATATGAAAAAATCTCATAGTTGTGTATAAAAAAGAGAGCATGTAAGTAATTGTGAAAGGGGGTGAATAATTCATCCATGTACGAGGCAATTTACCAAATGTAAAGAGTCTAGTGAAGAATACAAAGACGTGGCAAAAGTTAGAGTTGACAATGAATGTCTTAAGATAATTTATAATAAAAATTAGCAAAATGTGAAGAAATAAAGGTGAATAGATAATTTAGAAAGGGAAATGCAAATGTTGCAAAACAAATTAGTTCAAGGTGTTGCACCACAAAGCGTTGTAGAGTATGCATGGTAAAATATCCATCAAGAAATAAAGTGGGAGAAAAAGGTTGCAATAAACAACCAACAATTATTCAAAAGCATACTAAAAATGAATAAAATCAAGATGATATTCTAGATTATAATGTTCTTGATGAAGTAGAAGAAATATGTGGTATGATGGGATTTTCTAGACATATTAGCAAGTGTTGAGAGGAACAAACAAAGTCTTGAAATCGGTTTAGATGGAGAATAGGAAGAAAAGAATGTTATTATGCATAGAGAAGGTGAAGCAATAGATGATTTATATGATCAAGATATTTATTTGAAAGGAACTAAGGTATAGAACAATTCCAATGTGATATTGTTCGAGGTGCTATGAAAGAATTTGATCAAAAAATAATCATAGATATGGATCAAATATAGGATGGATAAATGTATCACATTATGGAAAGGATCACCATGACCATCATATTTTCCTTGAAACAAAAGGTTGTATGCCACCAAGAAGGGTTCATAAAAAAAATTATGGAAAGGATCACCATGACCATCATATTTTCCTTGAAACAAAAGGTTGTATGCCAACAAGAGGGGTTCATAAAAAAAATTAGGGTATAGCCATATGCATTTTGAAGTAGCAAGAGGAGGTTGAAGAGAACCATGTAACTAAGAAGAAAGCTCCTAAATCTTGGATTTCATCATTTTGAACTAGCTCAACTAAGTACAAGGTTGTTTTGCAACATTATTGTGTTAATGTGAAGGGGGGGAGTTTTTAATAGATTCACAAGTTCACATTTTGAGGGACAACGAGTCCTATTAGGGATTTTCTGTTATCAAGATTCACCATTTCTAAGATGCTAGTCGAAGAACTTACCCAAAGACCTCTATGCATTGTCAAATGCAGGAGCTAGATGATTTTTTATGATCCTAGTTGTTGGGTGAATAGGCCTAACAATGAAAGAAAACTCTTCTAACACTTTAAACTTTGGTATGCTATAGATGGTGGTCCTACAAAGATCTTGAAGACGTATGCAAAGATTGGTTCAGATTTACTCAAATGACTGAAAGAACAAATGGTTACATTTTTTATTACTTTGCTTCAAACTATCTAATAATGAACTAGGACTTAAGAACAAAGGTCTATCTACATTAATTTCATATAAAAACATCTCAAAAGTTTATGGAAGAAGAATTCTGAATAGCTCAAAGGAGAGTTAGGGTACTGCCAATGAATGCAGAGGCAGGATTATTTCATGATGTGAGAACATCTTGATTGTTACTAAGAAGAATTTTGAATAGCTCGAAGAAGAGTTGGGGTACCGCACGTGGATGCAGAGGTATGGGGAAGTAGGAAAAAAAATATTGAAGCAACGGCATTCGAGGGTTATATAAATATGAAAAAAGATTGGTGTGAATTATACTCACCTTGTGTGCAAGAGTTGTTTTCAAAGAGGAAAACCATAGTGTTCAGGATTAGCTAAGGGATATAACTACTAGAGAAAGAAAAACTAGATCCCTACAATAAATGGTAGACTTACTAGTGAATGGAAGACTCTTAAATGTGCTTTCCAAAGGTTTTTAAAAATGGGAGGAAGATGAGGACAGGTGGAATGAAAATGTAGGTGGTCACAATGGAGAATAATGCAGCTTGTCACTATGGGTTGCGCAAGATCTTTGTGTAAGTAGTCAACATTAGAGATGCAGTCATTGTGCAAGCAGTCAACATTAGAAAACTTTGAGGGCCATTCATTTAATGGAGTCATTTTGACTTCAGAGAACACAAAAGAGTAGCAGCTAAAGGATGTCTTGAAAATGCCCTAACTGATGAAAAACGAAAAGAACACTTCCTTGGAGAAGACTCTTCCGGAACACGTCGGTTTAGATTAGGAATATGAGAGAATATAAGATTTGCAAATATTTCTTTGCTAATAGAAACGTGACTTTTGTATTTATCTGCTGTGTTTTAATTTTATCATCTGTTCTCCGTGATTCCTTGCTAATAACTTATTCCATGTCTGCTGCGTACATTTTAAATGCTATATTGAGTTATTTGATTGCATAACAGCGCTAGCATAAGCAAAACAGAAGGAATTTCTGCACTATTTCAGAACAATTTATTTCTTTAAAAAAAAAAATTCACTTAGCTGGGGAGGAGAGACTGCATTTAATGTTTTTTAAACTCTGAAAAAATAATACTATGAGCAACATCCCCTTGGTTGCAACTTGCAACTTGCATGTGTTAAAGAGAGCTTCCCTATTTTGAATTCAGTTTTATGTTGCTTTCTAGCTTTTAGTTTGATTACTAGTAGCAAGATCGGCATATCGTTTGTGAAGATTGATATGCAGGAACAGAGACTCATCTGCATCAAATGACTTCAGAAGACAATTAAGGAAACGTTATGCCATAGGCTGTTCACTCCATTTGCTTCCTCTGAATTAGTCAAGCAGCATAGAAGTCTGTGTAACCAAATAAATAACCATAGCTTTTTTCAGTTAAAGAAGTGATTTATTTAATTTAAGTCGCCACTTCTGTCTTGAACTTGGTACAGTTAGAAGGAGCAGCTATCAGAATTATGGATACATTCATAAGCTTTGAAGCATACTGTATATAGCGTGCACAAAGGCACACTTATCGTATATGGAACGCAATGAAAACAAATTAGTCAATCCCTCAAATACTTAGAGCACATACCTCTGTGCATCTCTGCTGTTGCCAAATGCATCAAGGACAACGAACCCTGACTACAATCCCCTTGGCATTTTATCTTACCAAGGTTTCTTTCATTCGAAAGTAAAATGGAATGGCTTTTAGCAACAACTATGATATGAGGGAGAATGTGCCAACTTGTGAGGAAGAAGAATTTTTTTGAGGGTATTAGATTGAAACACTTAGTCTCTTTCAGATATGATGTCATTCAGGTAAAAGTAGCCTTCCAAAAAACAACACCAATAGGTGTATTCTGCCTTTCAAATGTCAGGGCATTTCAAGAGAGCAGAATGAGACTAATTACTTCAGAATATCTTCGATGAAGCATAAACCAAAAATGAGTTTATGGACATGCAATTTACATTGGAATGAACAAAACCTAAAGTTTACCTGGTTAGAAAACTGCATCTCAGTCATCTGCAATTACTATTGAATAATATAGGTGAAAACCAAGAACCATTAGGTATAAAATAATTAGAAATTAATGAATGAAATCATCCAAAGTCGATATACAACACATTTAAAATAATCTATAAACAAAAACTTCAGAATTGCTTGCAAATATATATATATATATATATATATATATATAAAGAGTCATTTAGTCTCAAAATCTGAGATCTATTTAAATTAAATCACCAAAAGCATATCAAGAAGCAGAATAATACAAAAACTTATAAAAGGAATATGTTGCTTTCTCACTAAAACGCGCCCTTTTAAGATTATGAGATTTACATCTCATACAGTTCTAACATAAGCTAAACCAATCTGCCTACCCAGAAAGCTCATCTATTGCTTTTGATAAACTTGATATCAAACAATTATTGGCCTTGAGCTCAAGCTCGAATAAACCAAAACAAACAGTGAAACATGGAATTTGTTTTATAATAGCTTAATATTACAGAAAGCACACAACATGCCTCCAAATTTAAATTGGAAGACAACATTCTCAAACATCTGCTTACGCAGCCTGTGAGACTTCGTAGCAACTTATGGGAATTGTTTAGTAACAAAGCTGATCATAAAGTCATGCCTTATTGCAGCCATGGTGTCAAGCAATCGGGAAGTTACCTCCAGCTACTTGAATGTTGTGTCTAGTGACCGAAATTACATGTCTGCACGAATTCCATATCATAGGCTACATATTTAGTCCAGATATCTCGGTATTGATTCATAGCAATATCAAGCCATGGTTTCATATTTCCGTTGAAGTGAACAACTGCTGCATTTCGGATTTCATCCATGCTAATACTAGGGTTATATCCAAGACCAAGAACGTGCCAAGATTTATCCAGAGGCTTTGTTGTCTTATAGTATGTGATTAGACCTGGCGGTAATGTCCCCAGCTTCCATAGGGTACGATTTTCATTCTGCGAAGTTAATGCAGCATAATGAAAACAGTAAGCAAATTGATATGCAAGAAGATCCACAAAACTCAGAACTAAAAGGTGTAAGTGTAAGAAACCAGAACAATGTAAATAATATTCTTCTAGAAGCAAGGCACATTTCTGCAAATGCAATTTAAAAAGACGCATGTTGTTGGCCATTTTGACCACTCTATCATTTCTACAAAATAAAGTGGACACTAATAAAATTTTCTGTGGCTGGTTTATATGACATGAATATAATTTATTTATATGGACTTCTCTGCAAGCCAATGGAAATCTTCAGTTCTCTGTAAATTACCTGATGCAATTTTCATTGCATGATGAGATAGGTCCAACATCACAAAATCCAGTTGCATGTTTTAACACTGGGTAAATTTTCTGAAACTCTATTCATCAAAAAATAGCTAACGAAAAGAAAAAAAATTACCAAAAATTGTCTATGAACAAATGAACCTATTGTACCAGAAGATAAATACAAAATATTAATTGTTTCCAGTGCTTGAAAACCAATGCGATAAGGTGAAGCACTTACAAGGTTTTGCCAGTAATGGTACTCTTCAGTACACTTCTCTCTTCTCCATGCATCCAAGTCAAAGAAGTTCATTCCATAAGCCCAGCCACAAGCCTTGGGGTGAAACCTGGCCTTAATGAGTGGATGCGAGAAATTCATATATTTATCATAACGATGAAAGGAGCCAAAACAGGTCTCCACTGCTCCATTCACTTTGCTATCCATGTCTATGTCCCATAGACCAGTGACATCCTTCTGAACAACCACATCATCATCCAGAAACAGAATTCTGTGCAGCTTTGGATACATTTCAGGCAAATAAAACCGCAAATGATTCAGCATAGACAAGTACTTGGGATTCCTGAACTTCATATTAGGTGCATCCTTGGTTGCATTTTCCAGCTTGTTCTCAAAGTAAAACCTCTGCAAATTGGCAGACTCAAGCTGGCGTAGAACAGGGACATAGGAAGAATTTAAGAAGGTATAGTCCTCCACGGCCTTCACCTCCACATGTGACCCATTGAGTGAGTGCATCTGCATCTTGAACCACACCTGCACAAGCAAAAAAAGGAAATTTAAGAACTGTTGAATGGAAAACTGAGATATAAATTGTACTATATGCAAATTCTGTGAAAAACTATGCTCCCTGGGGATGCACTCCCTGCCCAAAATAACCCCATCCTCTCTATAGGGGCATTTCGGGGATCTGAGGACAGGTAGCAAATATCCCTACCACACCATCCCCTTTTTTTTGAAATTCAGGAAACATCCCCAGGACATCCAAAAATCTATAGGGTATGATAAACATGGGAGCCGAAGGGGACGACAAGACCCAACCACTTTTTTTAGTATACAATTTTGACAAAAAAAGATAGATGAGCCAACAAAAACCCCTATACCCCTTCCCTTTGAACTATACCTAAACCTAAAACAATTAAAAACAAATAAACAAAACATTTTGACAATTTTCCAACTCATGAAGAAGAACAATAGAAGAAGCAGCAGTGAGAAGAGGAGCATGGTAGTGGAAATAAGGCAATAGGGCATCAAATTTGCATCATTTGAGGTAAGTTTACCATTTATTAATCATTTATTCAAATTCTTTTGCATTTTTTTTAGTTTTCTAACATTTATATAGACAAAGACAAATCAAAAAATTCAATAGGGAGAAGCATGGCTGTCATTTGTGCAAAAAGAATATAGAGGCAACTATACAACCTTTATTTTCATCTTTTGTGCATAAGTTGATTAGGAGTAAAAGGTTGTGAGAAAACAACCCTACAGAAAAGTTTGGGATAGCTAGATTGTATATGGAGGGTGCATATACAATCTAGTTATCCCACACCTTGAATTCGAAGGGGAGAGGGTTCTACTTCTAATGGAGGGGGAACTAGTAGAGTTGCAGGGTTGCTTAATAGTTAATACACAATCACAAGAGATGGTCAAGTCCACCATTGCTAATTTTCTTATGTTCATGTCATACCATTGCATGTGGTACTTTCTCCCTAACTTAAACAAATGTTCAAAGATATGACAGATGTTGGTCCCTCATTTGTTCCACCTCAAAAACATAAGATGCACACCTTCCATGATTAAAAATAATAATTTTAGAGTGAGTGTGGTGATGGAAGAAAGAAGCAAACTTGGATAAGGGATGGCTCCTTCATCATCGAGGATAAGTGGACCAATATTATACATAAAACACATCAATATCATTGGCATGTGTTCAACAAGGTCTTATTTTCTTAGAATTATTGATTGCTCAAGGAAAAGGAAAGATACAAACTTTTGATTTCATTTGAAGGATGCCATAGAAGAGGTTGAAGCCTCTAGTGGTGTACAAATGTTGACAACTTTAACTCGTTTGTGTAAATCAGCTAACTTGATGGGGGATAGTGCTTACAAACACACTTTTTAAGTCTCATGTGTTTCTGTGTTGAACAAGGCATTGAATGTCATTAGAAAGATAAATTGGGTGAAGGTAGTAATGTTAGAAGGTAAAAGATATACAAATGTTCATATGCAACCATCGCACTACACATGATTTGTTCAAGACTTTTTTGAAGAAGGAACTAATCAAGCAAGTAGAAACTAGATATGTTAGCTACTTCATTTTGTTGGGGGGGATGTTTAAGGTGTAGGAGACTCTAGAATTAATGATGACTAATTCAAAGTAGGGTGGATGGCCAAAGGTAAGTACACCTAAAGGAAGAAATATGAAACAAAATATCCATATGATGATTGGTGTCCAAAATGAGGCAAGAAATTGTTAGTTTTGTTATAAAAAATTCAAAAATAAATTTACTAATGTTTTTAACTTGTAAGTTGTAAATTACCTTCATGCTTTGGAATAGCAATCACTTTAGCATTTGAGTCTTAAAATTCTCAATCTTTGTTCAAATTTTATTTTTTGTAATTTTTTTTGCACTTAATAGATATGTTTGTTCCTTCATCGAACTTCTTGTGCAGGTCATAAAAATGTTGATATAGAATCTCCTAGTCTTGGACAGATTTATGAGACCTTCATCATAAGTATACTGCCTTGGTATTTATGAAAAGCATCCTAAGCCCGTTGTAACACAACGATGGAATGATATGAACACCGCACTTCATATGGCAACATATGTTTTAATTCCCCAAATGGTATATAGCTAGGATTGAAAGAGCTCCTCCATCTTATGATGAAGAATTGAAAGAAGAGTTCATTAAGGTCCTTTAATAAATGTATACTAATGAGGAGTCTTCTTTATTTCGCACACAATTGGCTTGCCTCTGACAATCTCCATGGTCCAACCTTCAACAAACAAAAGGTAAAGACAATTGAGCTATATTAACTCAAATCAAATCTACTGGATAGTGAATGTGGCATGGCATGGATGTGTAGAGCATACTACAGAGCATACTTGCAACTCAACTCTTTTCACATGTTGTCAATTCCTATACTGCATAAATTTGGTCCACATATAGCTTCATTGAGTCAATCAAGAGGAACAACCTTACTCTAGACGATCAAAGAAGCTGGCGGCCATACATAATGCCTTGAGACTATACGATCATAGATCCCTAGTTATCACCAAAGTCCAATGTCACATTGGAATGTTGACCCCCAAAGATGTTATACAAGTTGATGATGAGGAGGCACAAGAGGATTGGTTGGGGTTCCATTGCATGAGGCAGCCCCTCATAGTGCCAGTAACTCAAAAATGGACTTCAATTTTGATGCAGACCTAACAAAGACAGGTGCTGATTAGAGATAGCTATATATTTTCTATGTTCTTTTCATTTTGTGGTTGAAATTTGTAGTTTTTTTTAGCATTTTGTTGTAATTTACTAATTTGTATATAATATATGTACATTGATAGTGAAAACATTTAAATTTTGTTAATTTGTTTGTCAATTCTCGTGTGAATCATCAATTCAAGCCTAATAATAACTATTGAGATTCTATAATATTTATGATAAATGCTTTATCAAGATTACCATATGAATAATTAAATTTTCTTTTCCTAATAGCCATCCCCAGTCATGCCCTAGAAAATGGCCCAAACAAACCCATACCAAATATACATCGCGTCCCCTGATGTCCCCATCCCAGAAACTTAAGGGAGCAAAACGCATGCAGTTTACAGGCTGTAAATGCAAATTTTGATGAACGTAGCAACTGTAAGCATAAGTTTGTCCAAAATTCCTCAGTTGATAAACCTAAAATGTAAAATTGGGTCAATTGGCCATTGGTATACTTTAGAAGTTAATTGGCGCATAAGGAGCCCAAATATTAAGAGAACCTGGGTGAAAAAAAATAGATTTTCCCTAGAATTTGGTACGCATATTTTAAATAAAGATTTAGATCAAGTAGGGTTTTGTCTACTGATGAAGGTGTTTAGTTCAGAAGGAATCAAGTAAAAGTATTATTGGGTTTACTGGCCTGGTACTAAAGAACAATGCCCATTTAAATCAGTCTTTGAAACTTACACACATAGATCTGATTATTAGTGAAAAACCTAAAATTGGGTTAAGAAACCCTTGATCCACAGGTAAAATTGTTTGGCTCACAAAAAACCCCACACAAAAAGGACGACTTTGGAACCGCCACTCCTCAGCGAGCAAGGATTGCTCTCCGACTTCCCAAATTAATTAAATAAAAGAAACTGACCTGCATTGCTGCGAGATTCATCTTGTCCGTGACCACATGGAAGACATGCTTGGAGGGATCCTTGGCATTCTTGACAGCTGAATTAACTACGACGGATGCAGCGATGACATTGTCGGAGAAGATGGCATAATGGTAGAGACTGGGGTTTTCCCATTGAGAGGGAGGAGGATGGTTCGCATCAGCGTACTTGAGCGGATTGGAGATGCGCTCCTCCATGAGACGCATGGAGAGGCAGTGAAGGCTCTTGGGGATGGACTTGGCGGCAATGAGGCTGGAAAAGGCGCCCTGCTTCTTGGCCCGTGTGAGTTGGTCATTGACAGCAAAGATGGTGTCCTTGAGCTTCTGGATCTTGAGCTGATTGTCAAAGGACTCCTTGGCCTCAGCAATGAGCTGGCGCGTGAGCTTGATCTTCTCCTTGAGCTCCTTCTCCAGCTGCCTCACTTCCTCTTCCTCCATCTCCACCGCTGCCCTGTTCATGATGTCCGTGTAGTTCCTGGCCTGCTCTGTGAAGATCCGTACCTGCTTCATGTTGTCCAGCTTCAGCCGCCGGGCATACGCGGCATAGGCAGTTACCAGGGAAAGGTGGTCGTTCGCCTGCTTGTTCAGCAGATCCACGCGCGTTTTCACTGGATCTGATTTCAGAGCCAGGAATGTCCGCGTTACATAGGCGTGCAGCTGCTGCTCCTGTTGCTGCTGCCGTAATGGGCTTTCTGTGTTGGTGTTGCCCATTTCAACGGAAAGCGTGCCCGTATTGCTGGTGTAGAGCAGCGATCCAGCGGTGAACAAGAGCACAAGAAACATTGTGGGTGCAAACATCCTGCCACAACCTCCTCCTCCTCCTCCTCCCCCCCCCCCCCCCCNCCCCTCCCCCGCGAGCACCTCGAACCCCCGCCATTGTCTGCACTCTCCTCTATTCTATGCTTCCATTTCGCTTTCCCCCGAACCCCCTCTCTTTCTCTAATATTCCCTCTAACAATATCACTACCACTACCACTACCACTTTCTCTATTTTTCACCACCCTTTGACTATGTAATTCTGAAAATTGCATTCATGTCCCTTTTTATATGTCTTCATAGTTGTATTATTGTATTTATAGCTAATATACTATTGCATTAAGTTGTGCACAATTAGTTAATAAGATTTTTTTAAAAAAAAAATAATTATTTTTGTTTAATTTTATTTTAATCATAATTTTTTAAATGATTTAATTAATTTTAAAATTATTTTTATAATTTATAGTATGTTTTTATGAGATTTATATTTTATATTTTTATGAGATAGGGGAAAGGACCCGGTTTGAATTGTTGTGAGGGTTGTTAGTATTTTTTAAACCAATGACAATGCCAATATAAACTATTGATTGAACAACAAGATTCTAATTTTTATGTATTTTTTTATTAATAATTATAATAGAACAAATTATTTAGATTTTATATAGCCTATATCATTGATGTAGTAAAATCAATACAAGTAATGGACAAACTAATCATTGTGTGTTTATGGTCAAACAATATAAAATGTTATTTTTGAAAACTCAAATTACTCTACACACAATATAATGAAATATGTATAAATTATTATACTTGATATTGTACAATTTTGCAACAATGC
>MU224642.1:309949-326899 GCA_018584345.1 Thuja plicata
GATAATCACGACCCGAAACCTTAGTTATAAGCAATTAACTAGTTGATAAAGACATCATAAGATTTTTGGACAATTTTATCATCGTTAAGTTAGGGTTTGATAAGCCCAAAGTTAGGGTGCACGACTATTGGGTCCTCTCCCCTATATATTTTATATTTTATTACAAAATTCAATTTCAATATATTTGAACAATATTATAATATGTAACTATTATATATTATAAAATATTTACTATATTCTATTTTTAATATATATATTATAAATAATAAATAATTATTTTAATTTATAATATATAATATATATTATTCTATTATATATATAATATAAAATACTATATCATATATGCAATATTATATAATTTTAGCCTTTATTTATTATTTAAATTTCACCTTACATTTAAAATTTATAATTATCTTTTAAATTTATATTTTCTATCATCCTAGATTATATCTGTATATTTGGATTTTCGTAACTCATTTTACTTGAAAATTTATATTCAAATTTTATTTTATTAATTAATTTTTACTACTAGTTGTGTGGCGAACATGCAAGAATAACCTAGAAATTTCTATTGAGTGCATGGTAAAAAAAAATTGTAAAATGAATAAAAGACTCCAGCAATACTAATAAAGAATCACTACAATCTATGTCATCTTAGATTTACTATATATTTTTATTAAAATCATTTATTATATAGAGAGTGTGTTATATCATTAGTTAAACAAATAAAATAAATTTTAAAAAAATTAAAGTGGTCAGTTTTAAAATAGTTAAAATGAAAATGAATATGAAAATTACATACTTACATTCAAGATTGGAAAATGTGATTAAAATAAAAATTGTAATATTCCAAGTCTAAATTATTAAGATGTTAAAATGCTACTAAGATTAAGAGGGTTAAATGTTGAGGGCATACAAAAGTAATGACATTTATATTACTAAAATATATGAAAACAATTGTATGTATTTGTATTTGTATTGTGTTAATTTTTTAAAATTAATGATATTTTCATTAAATAATATGTTTTATAATTATTAAAATTGAGGATGCTCATCTTTCTCATTTCTACTCTTGAAGTTATTGTTAATGATCTCTCTCTCTCTCTCTCTCTCTCTCTCTCTCTCTCTCTCTGTTTTTTCCCTTTCAAAATTTTGTGTCTCCTTGTTGACTCTTTTGGTGTATGCTACTAGTTTTGCATTTCTCATGGTAACTATTTACTCATCAATATCTCTCTTGGATTATTGTTTACTTACCTTGCTCTTGTCTTTTTCTTTCAAAAATTGAATCTATATAATGAATCATAGAAACATATCTAATTTATTTAATTTAAAGAAGCACATAAAATTACAATAATATTAATATTTTTGACACATGAAATATCAACTCTAAGAATGGCATTGCGAGGAGGGTCCAAGTTTTCAAGCAGCTCAGGGCCTCGATGGAAGAAATTTTGTAAAAAATAATAATCATGCCCGACACCCAGTAGGTTGAGCTTGGGAAGATCAAAAAAATGAGAAGCATTTCTCTTTCCATGGGAATTGGAGAGATCATTTAAATAGGGAGAGGCACCCACAAATAAATGGGACTTTACATGAAAATGTTCATCGGACCAAGAGGGGGTTCTAAATGCCTAGAGGGAAACAAATGGAGATAAAAAACCATAAAAATCTGAAAATAAGAGATCGGGTTGGTATCCAAATGCTCAAAGTAGAGTAATTTCCCTTCAAATAGAGAATACAAAGTGGAGAGAGGTGGTTAAAATGTAAAAATAGAAAGCCTTTTTATGAAGTATGTCGACCACTGGGGAACTTCTCAAGAGTCTGCAAATGGTGTTACGAGCAACAGGTAAGAATTTTGAACTGGAAACTTTGTCGAACAGTTATCTATGAAAATACTAGGGAAAAATAATGGACACTAAATAATGGCCCCTTGTTAATAGGGGAATGGATTTTTACATCAAATATTGGTCCCCATATTTAACTTCCTAAAGGAATCCATTGTAGAAATCACTGTATAAATACGCCTCTACAATCTCCCACAAGAGTATTGGGAAATGAAAACCCTCAAAATAATCAAGGATAAACTTGGGTGTTTCATTAAGGCATATTATACTTTAGAAAAGAAGGATTTCAGTATGTACACAAGGATATGCATCTTCTGGAAATCCCAACCTCCTCTCCCCAAAGAAATTGAGATCTAGTCAGATGAAGGTGTTTGGAGGCAACAGATAGAGGTGGAAAACAATAAAGCACATAAAATTATAATAATATTACTATTTTTGACACATGAAATATCAACTCTAAGAATGGCATTGTGAGGAGGGTCCAAGGTTTCAAGCAGCTCAGGGCCTAGGTGTAAGAAATTTCGTAGAAAAATAATAATCATGCCTGACACCCACCAGGTTAGGCTTGGGAGGATAAAAAACTGAGAAGAATCTCTCTTTCCATGGGAATTGGAGAAGATCATTTAGATAGGGAGAGGCGCCCAAAAATCAATGGGGATTTTTGAAAATCTTCACTAGACCGAGAGGGGGTTCCAAATGCCTAGAGGGAAACGAATGGAGATCAAAAAACCATAACAATCTGAAAATAGGAGATCAAATTGGTATCCAAAAGCTCAAAGTAGAGTAATTTCCCTTCAAATAGAGAATATAAAGTGGAGAGAGGTGGTTAAAATGTACAAAGAGAAATCCTTTTTATGAAGAATGTTAGTGACTGGGTAGTCTTCTCAAGAGTCTGCAAATGGTGTTACGAGCAACAAGTAAGAATTTTGAACTGGAAAATTTGCCAAATAGTTATCTATGAAAATACCAGGGAAAAATAATGGACACTAAGTAATGGCTCCTTATTAATAGGGGAATGAATTTTTATATCAAATATTGGTCCCCATCTTTAAACTCCTAAAGGAATCCATTGTAGAAATCATTGTATAGATACGCCTCTATAATCTCCCATAAGAGTATTGGGAAATGAAAACGGGTGATCCCACAATAGTGGGTTACACTTTTTTGGAGGAAGAAATTCCTCACGAATCCATGAGGTGGGAGGATTTAGTCGGGTACTTTCGATAGAAAGTACCTGATTGTTTCGATCGAAACATTAATAGTTTCGATCGAAACTACCTTTTTTGCTTAGTTTCTATCGAAACTAACCTAGTTTTGATCGAAACTAAGCTAGTAAAGATTTTAGTGGGATATGCATGTTAAACTAAGAAATTAATTTCAATAGAAAGTACTTTCGATCGAAACTAATTAGTTTCAATTGAAAGTACTTTCTATTGAAATTAATTTCTATGAAAGTACTTTCTATCGAAAGTACTTTTGATCGAAACTAATTAGTTTCGATCGAAAGTACTTTCTATCGAAACCCCCAAAAATGAGGCTATCTACAAAGGCTAATAGAAATCTACAGTTTTCATGGCTTCGAGGCTCAAGCGCGGGGCTCAAATGGAAGAATAGGGACACCTCCTTTTTCATCACACAAGTACTCTGAAGGAGCTTTCTAACGAATATAGATTTGACAAATTTTGAATTAATTAGGTCTATGTATTTTGACATTCATCGGATGTAGGTTTTTTATCCAATATAAACTTCCAGGTTTGACGTTCAATGAAAAATAGTAGAAAAGAGAAAAAAAAATTGAAAAATAACAGTGCCCTCCAGCTTTGAGTCTTCTTTCTATCAAAAAAAAAAATTGAATTTTGATAAATACACAACAAGTTATCAGCTACGCAGTCAACATATGTCACAATTACAGTTTACTCTACTTCAAACATTCATAAAATATGCAATAATCATGATAATGTCATCAAACCAATTTCATGCCCTCTGTATGGATGTTACAAAGCCAAATTTGAAAGAAGCGCATTGATATCTATTTTAGAAAAAAAGTTATGTTGTACGAAGTCATTGTACCTTTTTGAAAATGACGTTTTCAGCAACATAGCAGTTTTAGTGGGAGAAAAAAAAAACCATTAAAATCAATTCAAAAAAAAATTAAAAAAAATATTTAGAATCTAGACAGAAAATCCTAAAAGACTCTAGTTTACTTCATCTTCCGATTTCAAATAGTTTAACGACAATATGCATTCGAATGTGAACATTTTTCTCAAAATGTAGACTTCAATGTCCGTTTAGGCAAAAAAGTGTAACCCACTATTGTGGTATCACCCAAACCCTCAAAATAATCAAGGACAAACATGGATGTTTCATTAAGGCATATTAGACTTTGGAAAAGGAGGATTTCAGTATGTACACAAGGATATGCATCTTCTGGCAATCCCAACCTCCTCTCATCAAAGAAATTGAGATCTAGTCTGATGAGGGTGTTTAGAGGAAATAGATAGAGGTGGAAAACATAGTGGAAAATTGCATAACCTATAAAGAGGTGGGTCATTATGCAGAGGATAGTGTCAGAGGATAGTGTCAAAGATAAAGGGGGAAAAATTTGAAGAAATATTAATTGCTAAAAAAATTAACTATTTTGAGTAAGGAAATGTAAGGATCTCATCCCTGAATGGTCATACCAGTCTAGAAATAGGAGAAATGAGCCATTGAATCGAGGCTTCATATTTGGGGGAAGGATACATGACAAACTCTATAGATAATCAACACTTTATTGAAGAGTTGAAAGTCAACACAATGGGAATCTTTTGTAACCCCCATCTCTAGAGGTACTACAAGAAGCTTGAGCTTCATTTTTCATATTAAAAAAAAAATTGAATCCAATAATTGTCCAAAAATATATGGAGATTGATCAAGGTTGTGAGATACAAGACCTAATGGATGCCCCAAAAGAGAAGACATTTGGGGAGTTAAGAGTGAATGGGTATTTGGGGTAAAAAGGACTTGATTCCCAACCCCAAGGAAGGTCAAAGAGTAGTAACATGTGATCAGGATGATCATAATTTTAGCACAGTCGACATTGGAAAAATGATCTTCAAGAGATGGTCTAGTTTTAGGTAGTTCTAGTAGTAGGTGTCAAGGCTGGAAATCAATCCTATGATTGAGCAATTCTTGCAACCAATCAAGGATATTCACATCTCTCTAATAAAGACTCCATCTCCCTAATGTGGTAGGAGTCCAAGGGTTAATAAGCTCTTACAATATATACAAAAGGTATTTTGAATCTATCATTTTTGGATGAAGAGGATGTCCTTGGGTTAGAAGACTCTGATGGTACGTTGGAGATTAGAATAGCTAACCAAAACCTCTCCAATTGTGATAAAATCAAAGTTGAAGATAAGAATAATAAAGGCCCAAAGACAAACAAAATAAAATTGGAATTAGCAAGGAGTGTAAGAGGACAACAAAAACTCAGATCTTTTGCCCTTCCCAAGAACCACAAAACTCCTATCATGGAATGTCAAGGGTCATAATACCTCTGACAAGAGGTGTCTAATCAAGATATATATTGATAAAAAATGACCTAATATAGTTTTACTTTAAGAAAAACTAAATATGAGAGAGGTGGAGAGAATTCTAAGATGTTACGATTAATGGAAAGGTTTTTTGTTGAGGCAGATGGGGCCTCTGGTGGGTTGGGACTCTTATGGAATCTAATCATCATGATGGATGAGTTGATTCTTTAGGAAAAGCATTGGAAATTGGTTAAACTCATCCTAAATACCTTCAATGGAGATTTTTTTATCCTTAATATCTATGGTCCCACAAGAACTAGACAAAAATGAGAAGTTTGGAATTGTTTTTCAAACATTATTAAGAATATGAAAAATATTTTTATGATTCTAGGCAGTGAATTTAATGCAACTCTTGAAGAAATAGATAAAAAGGGTGGTAAAGGTCTATTTGGAGTAGTATAGATGGATTTTAAAATCTTTGTAAACAAACATTGGATGATTGGAGATTAAAAAAACAATGGGGCCTTTACATGGACAAATCATAGCCAAGGTATTTTAAATATTGCTAAAAAAATTGGACTGCTTCTTTCTAGCAGGTAATTGGGCAAATCTTCCTCTTGTTTTTTAATCTAATATACTTCCATTTACCAAATAAGACCCTTATTCAATTTCCTAGATAATTCAACATGAATCCATCCTCATCAAATATCCCTTCAAGTTTGAGAAGATGTGGTTTTGGGCGGAGGGCCTAAAAGACTTAATCAAATTTTGATGGAACAATACTCCGGTAAGAGATGGTAAGTGGGAGTTCATATTTTAAGAAGCTCAAATTTATTAAAAATAATTTAAAGGAATGGTGTTGGAAATATATATTTGGTTTTCTGTTGTCATTGATGTCAAACACTTTGGTTTGATGGTGTTTTCTCAAACATGATTGTCTAGTAGTATTTGTTTATGGCATGTTAAGGTATATCTGAATAAGGAAGGTTGTCTGAAAGAAGGATGTTGGTCTGGAAAGTAGTAACGTTGTATGTTGATCATGTTAGTTAGTGCTTTTGAACCTATAAAGCAATTGAAAATAAGTATGTATTCAGTGCTACAGAATAATGGAAGAATGTATGTATTCAGTGCTATAGTGGAGTGGAAGAAAAGTATGTATTAAGAACAGTGGAAGATAGGTGTGTCTTCTAGAGTGTGTGAGAATTATTTTTTTAGTGCTTTAGAATTATTTTATTTGGTCTAGAAGTCAATGGTTTTTTCTAGATGTCAGTGGTTCTATAACAAAGTTCTACAATTGAAGATGGTAGTTATTCAGTTGTGTTTTCTGAAAGGTTTCTGTTCCAGAAATCAAGGATGAAGGTGTGCAGATGTGATTTGAACTATTTTCAAGATTTCATCTTGGTTGCAGCGTGTCCTAGTGATTTGGAAATGACTCTTGGTGATCTGAAAAATAGTGTCTTCAAGTGTTGTTATTATCATCAGCTTGTGGTCTTGACTAGAAATGTATTGTGATGGATTTTGACATGGGCTACTGGCAAGTGACATGACATTTGACGTAGCATGTGAATATGACCATGGCGTGTGGAGGTCTAGATACAACTGGAAAGTGATGTGGTTCCTTGGCTAGTGTGTTATTACACGTTTGAGATGGCTATGGTAATTGTTTTGATAATTGTTCATGTAGTATTAGGCTATGTGTAACATGTTCATGGTCCCTCTCTCTCCTGGAGTGGATTATGTTTCACATTTTTGGTCTGGGTATTGCATTTGATATTTATATCTTATCCATATGGGTTTGTGTTATGTGTGACCTATGTTTTTAGTATTTATCTCTTATTCATTTGGGTTCATGTTAGGTACATTCAATATTCTGGTCTAGATTCTTTTGGCATAAGATATTATTATAATTTTTTGTTTCCATGGCTGAATCGTAACTTAATTTTAATATGATTTTGGCATGACCAACCTTTTTGTAAACTCCAATTATCTATATTGTATATAAGTACAATCCATTCTTTGGAAAAATGTAAGAGAGTGAGTTGTGGGGAAACCAATGAAGACCTATATTTATAGTTGTTGTCACTGAGGATTGCACCCGAAAGAGCTAATTATGAAACTCAACAATCCTGTGAAACATGGGAATACTTCCAGGTTGTGGGGAACCTATAATGGAAGTAGACCTTTGGATTAAGGGTTGGCTTCCCCTTGAATCAACTTGAACTTAAAATAAAACTTGTTGGAGAGAGAGAGCATGAATTGAAAAACTAGACTTAAAACCTAGGTGATTCACCAAAACTTTGAAGATCCACAGATTGTAAAATACTCACAATATGATATAAACATAACTTGGAATTCATAGATTTATCCCACTTATATTATTTCTTTCGAGAATAACAAGGTGCAGATTGTAAATGAGAAGGAAATGAATGAATTTCACAACTCAAAGGCTTATGAGAGCACACAAATCAGACTTTAGGCAATAGTAACAATATGCCAAGTAAAGGATTAACTTAAATCATAATAAAATTGACCAAAACTCATTAAAGAATTCAGAAGACAATAGGGAAAAAGAGGATCACTGTTATATATTCAACCAAAAGGAGCTAAGGAAAACAATCTGCTTCTAAGAGCTACAAGCATTCAAATCTCAGAATGAGATAGAATGAAAGAACTGGCTATCACAAAAATGAGATGGGTATAAATAGGTGAGAACCCCCAAAATCTGCATTTCCAAGGATTCTGGAAATCACCATGTCTAACTCCACCAAATCTGGAACTGGATGCAGGGGTATATCTAAAAATCTGCATTTTTAGGTCCACCAAAATGTTGCTCAAATCTGGATGTCAGGTTCCCAGATTTGTAGGCATAGGTGAGAGAGAATTCAAAATCATGCCTTAACCATAATCCCCTTGCCAAACTAAATCAATCTCTTCCATTAATCATGCATGATAGGTGATATTTTCCCAAAATGATTTATAAAATATAATTGGGCCAATATTTACAATAATAGAATATGCACGACTTTACATTTCTGCATCCAATTTTAAATTAATTAATGACCCTAAGAGAGAATGATAGGAGATATGTTATTAAAATATTCATGATACCTAGGACCTAGGGTATGCCTTTACAATTTTAACTTTACCCCTAATTGACACATTTAATGCATTTAAAAAACAACACTTGCCTATACAACCCCACCTTGTCATCGGTCTTTATCATATTTTAAACATTAAAGCATGACCAACATATTTTCCTTAAAACATAATTTCATCGGCATTACCACATTTCAATTTGCAAGATAAAAATGTGGACTTTGATGCCCTAGTTGTAAATGGATGGGAAAAATCAACATTTTGGGAAGGTTTGTTATTTTGGACCGAGATTTGCTGGAGTAGATGGAGTTCGATGATGGCAAGTCTAATCTCATAAAGCATCGAAGTAAGTCCATCATTGTTCATTGCCTTCATTTGATAACTCAGTTGCATGATGTTGTGCTCTACATCTCTATTTTCCTCCTCCATTGAGTTGCCTTTGGTCTGCATCTTTATTGATGGGGCTTTGTTGTTTTGAATGTTTATATTGCCTTTCATGTGTGATAGACGTTGCAAGCTCAACATATTTTCATGTTTTAAAACACTTGCCATGTCATTTACATTTGTTGCTTTGGTTTTTGGAAATTGTGGTTAAACTAGGGCATCATTATTGTTTTCACCTTGCAATGATTGTTTAAAATCCATGGAAGATGGAGTCATGGCATGACAATACTGTTTGTATATGATAGAAGACCTATGGAAAGATTTCCTTGCTTGTGAACTTCATGGCGTGGGCATAACTGCTTGTTGTTTTCTCATTTTTTGATGCATTAATTCTATTTTTGTCTCCATACAATGGGACGCTATGATGCTATGTTTTCTTTTTTACACTTGCTGGAAACATTTGA
This sequence comes from Thuja plicata, assembly GCA_018584345.1. Classification (NCBI taxonomy): domain Eukaryota; kingdom Viridiplantae; phylum Streptophyta; class Pinopsida; order Cupressales; family Cupressaceae; genus Thuja; species Thuja plicata. The sequence continues at coordinate 319,253 of MU224642.1, forward strand.
AAACATTGGCATTGTTATTACCTTCATTCTAGGATGCGGGCTATAGAGAACATTGTTGTTTTAATCTTGATTGTTATGCACCTTAAGGAAGGAAAGATGTCATTTGTCTCCACAGGAAGTGGCACCATGACCTCTATTGTTGTTAACGCTTGATTAAAACAATTATCATGGTAACCTTACCTTGCTGTTATCTCCATTTGGTCACGGGTTATGACTATTTTCTGTTGATTCTGGAAAACATTTCCCTCTTTTGCTTCCACAGGAAGTGGCACCTTGATGCTATAATGTTGTCCATGGATGTATTTTGCAATGTTTGGACTCCATTTTGTTACTTTTTTGTTGTTTATAGGCGTACATAGGCTCTTTTTAATGTTGTTTACAACATATTTTCTTATTATATTGCTTGAAAGAGACATTGAATTTGCAAGTTTTGTTATGCATCATTGCTCTGATTGGTAGATGCCTCTCTGAATGTTCTACTGATATCTCAATAAGCTATATGATGATTCTTTAACATGCATATCACCTTTGCTTAATTAGATCTCATATGTGAAGCATCTTTGCCCATGTGCAACATATAAATGATGCTAACTTTTGTTTTGATATTGTTGTTTTATTACTTGCTCAAACATGGTATGCATGTACTTGATGTATAGATTCATATGCAAAACACCATACCTTTTGTTGTTCTAAAATTTGGAGGTGCAAGGATATGACTGAGACATGCATCATTGTTTTTGTGTGTCTAGAATATTCCCATCTTCAATGTCGAGTTCCGCTATGCTATCCTGATTTTGCAAAATGTGTCATATGTATCATGCATTTACTATTTTTTACTTGTGTCTTCACACACCATTGATGTTTCATCATGACTTTGATTGAAAGATGTCCTCATGCACCATTACTGTACCTTGTCTTATGTATTCTGAATTCTCCATGGTTACTACTGCTTCATCCTATTTTCTCCTTCTGGATCAGTGCTCCTCCTTGTAACCGTTAGGATAATCAGAAACCCTATTTTTGATGGGGCTTCTGATAACCCTAACCAGTTTCAATGTAGGGTACTAAGAGGGCCTGGCATCTGATCATGGGCGTTATTTCCCTATCACATGGTCTCTATCAAGGGCTTTGAGGGCTTCCTCATATCACCCACATTATAGAGCAACACCATCCATTATTCTTCTAGAGAGTCTTCATCTTCATAAGTGTTCTTCCACATGCACATTTGTTATTTAAAGGTGGCCTGTGATGGCTGCCCTTAAAGACTGCATGTGCATGAATGAGGGAATTTATAACATATAAATGTAATAAAATAGCTTCTTCTATACCTACACATGGAACAAACAAATTAGTGAAAACATGGTATCCTTCTTTCTTCTGCAGCATTGTTGTGAGTATGTTCATGCCTGGAGCATGGTTCCCTTCCTTCTAATATATGGTTGATTTCATGCATGTATGGTTGTAGGTGTATGTAGATAATTGGTTATCATGCATTGCTTAGATCCATTGGATCTAAACCCATCTCTTCTCTTTCTTGCAGGCTCTGGATCCAACAGGAGCATACTGGAGTCACCCCGGGCCAGCCTCTCTTTCTTCCTATAGGCAATGTGTGGTGCCTTGTTATTTATGTTCATTTTCTTTATGTATGTATGTAGTTAGCCATAGATTTCTAGGATTTGGCTATGCTCACGACCTGTTTGAGCTTAGATGAATGTTTTACTTCCTTCTGCACATACTTTTCATTTATATTTGAAACTGAATATGATCCAATGTATATATCATTTCATTTCCTAGATATCTTAATTTGATTCTCTCCTTTATGTACTTTTCATTTTCAGCTTTAGGAAATGAACAAAAATTTAATTCATATCACTAATAATGTACAAACTAGGTTATTTAGCAACTCACCTAGTAATTAGGTTAACAACCTTAACCAATTTGATTGAACATAAAATTGGGTAACATTTTTGGTGACCTCCGCTGAGTGCTTGCTTGCTAAGTACCCCTTTGACCTATTGCCTTTCATTATCCATTGGGCATAGAGTCCTCTGGCTTTCACAACTGAAACTTTTCTCAAATCCTGAAACAAAATAGCTCCTCCTCCTGACAAAACAAACTAAATGCCTGAGATATATTGGTATTATTCTAAGGGATTCATTCTCTGAGTATGAATGGTTTGTATCAGTGGGTCTTCAACTAACTAATACAATCACTAATTCTTTCTTGATGAATCTCCTAAGAATGGAATCAATATATCTATGACTTATTGCTAACAACAAAAAATTGGAAACAACAACTAAAACTGAAACAAAACTTGTGCTACAACACTTAGGGAACACAGACAATAGGAACTGAAACATCTAACTACTATTGTATAGGGGTAGTACTTTGACCTCAATAACATGACTTGAGGTGAATCCCATTCATAGGAATGGGTAATTCTTCTCCCTCCACGGAAGACAACTGAAAGGCATTATGGGCTTTAGAACCCTGTGACCATGAAGGGTCCACTCTAGATTGCATCAAACTTAGTGTGCCTCCCAGGTTTATTTTTCAACTCGTACCACTTAAGGACCAGGTCTCCTTCCTTGAAAACCATGGGAATGGACTTCTTGTCAAAGGTTTTCTTCATCTGATCCTGATAGCTTTCTAGGTTTTCCAATGCTAGTTTCCTTGTTTCCTCAAGTTCCATCAGTTCAGCAAGCCTTACTTGCATGGAATCTTCTTGTACTAGTTCAATTTCCTTGATTAAATTAAAAGTAGGTAATTCAACTGAAATAGGAACTTCAACTTCCTTCCCATAGACTAGAAAGTACCATAGAGTTACATGTGGATCTCTTAGGGGTTATTCTATCCACCCACAAATCAAAGTTCAACTTGTTGTGCCAATCTCTCTGATTCCCTTCAATAGTTCTCCTGATGATCCTGATTAGGTTCTTGTTTGTTGATTCTGCTTGACCATTACCCTGAGGGTAATAGTTAGATGAAGTATTCAGGATGATGTTATGATTCAATGCCCATTATGAAATCTTCATTCCTAGGAAGTCTAGTGCATTATCTAAGATAATAGAGTCAGGTGTTCTGAATCTTGCTACCATGTCTTGGTAAAAACTGAGGACAGATCCTTCAGTTGCATCCTTTAGTGCTATGGACTCTGCCCACTTAGTGAAATAATTTGTGGTGGTGAGGATCCACTTGTGACCAACACTTAAGGGTGGGTTGATGGGGCCAATGAAATCTAACCCCCACTTCATGAAAGGTTACTCCACCTTAATAGGACACAATGATAAAGCTGCCAACCTCTGCTTTCCTGCAAATAAAGCACAATTTTAATATTTTCTTACCCAGGAAAAGGCATCTTTGTGTAGATTGGGCCAGTAATATCCTGCTCTCATTATTTTCATATTAGTAGTTCTTGTTTCAAAATGGCCTCTGGATGCTCCATCATGGAATTCTTCAAGAATTATTTCCATCTGATCTAGTTCAACACACCTTAGCAGGACACCATTATAATCCTTTCTATATAAAACACCATCTAGAATGACAAAAGGAATGGCTTGCAGCCAGAAATACCTTCTCTTGGCTATGTCAAGGTTTTGGGGACACTCACCAGTCAGGAGATAATGCTTCATCTTAGTTGTCCAACTTGTGGGGGTTGCATTCTGATTTATTAGGACAACAACTGCTTCTTGTTGATTGTTGTCTTCTTTACTTCTTTCATTTGCTCGCATATTCCTTTTCCTCTTATTAACTTAGTGACTTTGATTCATCATATTCCATTACTTTAGTAATCCAACCCGCTCTCTTATGGTTCAAATCTTTTCTCAAAAGGAAATCTTTAATGCAGGGATGGGCAACCATAAGATGAACTGCATTATTCAAAAGAAAATGTCTAAACTTTTTCAAACTCCTTACCATTGCTAAGACATGCTTTTTCACAAAGGTATAGTTTAGTTCATACCCATCCAATCCTTAGCTATAAAAAGCCATTGGTTTTTACTTCTTATCATCATTCTGTTGAACTAGTATGGCAGATATAGTGTCAGTATTCCCAAATGCATTAAGAATGAAGTCTTTTGAAAAATTTGGGTTTACCAGAGTAGGAGCAGAGGCTATTGCCTCCTTTAATTCTTCAAAACACTTTTTACCTTCACTTTTCCAATGAAAGACAACATTATTTTTTAGCATCTACGTCATGGGTTTCAGCAATGCTGCAATATTCAGGATAAATCTCCTCAAGAAGTTGATTCTCCCTAGGAAACTTTGAATCCCCTTCTTATGTGATGGCAATGGTAGTGCCAGGATCACACTTATCCTTTCTGGGTCAATGGTTGTACCCTCTTTAGAAACAATATGCCCCAGAAGTCTTCCTTCATGAACACCAAAAATGCACTTCTTGGGGTTCAAGGAGACTCCAAATTCTCTGCACCTCTCAAAGATCTGCTTCAAATGAACCAAGTTCTCATTAGTATTCTTTGAAAAAATAATTATGTCATCTAGATAGAATAGGACAAATTTATACATTAAGCCAGCAAATACCATCTCCATGGCTTTTTGGAAAGTGGCACCAGCATTAGATAACCCAAAAGGCATTTTTATGTATGCCATGGTGCCCCATTTAGTTGTGAAGGTTGTTTTGTACTGATCCTCCTCTTTTACCAAGATCTGGTTATAACCAAAAAACCGTCTAACAATGAAAATCTGTCAGACACTAATACCAATTGTAGTATTTGTTCCATAGAGGAAAATGGATGGTCATCCTATTGGGATTAATGGGAAGTAGCACTGAGAGGCGAGGGGTGAATCAATACCTCTAAAAATTTTAACACTTTTCACCTTTCATCATTAGTAAACAATCTTTACTATATTACCGACCATTTCTGATGTTCTTTCTTATGCAAGTAGTATTAATTCATAATCTTTAATTGTTTGTAATATTCATAGAAAGATTTATGAAAGTAATAAACACATAACACAAGATATGATATCGTAGAAAACTCCTGTTAGGAAGTAATAACTACGGTGGGGATGGCACCCACAAAAATTCACTATCTACAGAATGGAAGGGAGCCGGTAAAGGCTTACAATTGATCACTTCTGATGATCTACCCTATTAGGAGTATTAAAGTGGAGACGTGATAAGATCTAATCTGTTAAGAGCTTTAGCAACACTGATTTAAGTGTGCACTCAGTTAAGAGATTTACAATAGGACTGTTAGCTCCACCTTTCTTGAAAGGATTTCTTAAGTGTACTACACTTGTTAGAATGAGTACAATATGTTTGACCTGACTGTATGCAATCTATAATTATTGATCACAGATCCATTAAAGCTCTCAAAATATGAATATCACCTATAGTGATTGATTAATACATTTTCTTGTTCGTTGATATCATGTGTTCTTGTTCTTGAAACTGAATTGATCTGTTTTTGTTCTTCTGCATGAATTCTCTTGTCTCATCCTTAGATACTCTCAGTGGCTACAATCATCATTGAACAACATGTTCACAATAGATTGAGCATCTATTTATACAAGTATTTGACCTATTCTAGAATCACATATTACAAACTTAACTCTAGATCCAAGGTATACAACTTGACCTTGATCTTTTAGTTTAAGTGTTTTAAAATAGTTAAACTGATTAAAACAATAATAATTACATTGCTTCCTCCGCATGTAATTGATTTAAAACAAAAAAAGACGCTAAATATACAACTTTAGTGTTTTATCTTACGTGGAAAGTTAGATCCACTTTTTGTGGGATGTAACTGACCGTTGGTTCTTGGTCATCAGGTTGAACTAAAAGTCTGTCGGTGTTCCTTTATTGAACTGATCGTTGGGTTCCCTTCATCTGTCGGGTTCCTCTCTTTGCTATTTTGTTGGGTTGCACTGTTGTTACTCATCGGGTTCCTTTATCATTTTTGTCATCGGGTAACACTGAATAGTGTTTGTTGGGATGCTTTGTACTTGGAAGTATCGGGTAACCTTGGCGTCAGGTAGTGTTGTGCCTGATGACATGTAACTGATTGAATGTTAAATAATGTTAAAGTTGAAGATGATGCAAGAAATTAAATCAGTTAATGGTTTGTATTGTCATTGATGTCAACTTTATATCATCTGTACGGTCATGTATATAATGCTAAAAACTTCAGAGAATCAATGGAACAAATATTATGCTTTCAGAAATGCATAAAAGTCAAGTATTCACTAAGTGAAAGACAACATTGACGGAGTGCACACCATCGGTAAAGGAAAAGAACTAAAGTCATAGTGATACCCGACAAGCAGAAGACAGAGTTTCCCGACGAGAAAAATCTAATGATGCCCAATGGACAGAGATCCCGAAGCTAACTGGAGTTACACTGACAGAACTGGCAATTATCACCGACGATTAACTGTAGAGTTGACCGACAAAACAAAGAGTTTAGAAAATGACAATATATCTAGCTTGCAGAGCTTAAGGATAGACTTAACTGGTTGTTTTATTTGTTTTATTTAAGTAATTGATTTAAAGAAGATTTGTACAGTTGGAAAGAAGATAACTATGAGATAAATCAGGAGTTGAAGCTGTAAATCAGATTGGCTGGATTGTTTTTCACGCCAAGAATCAAGAATCAAGAATCAAGAATTAAGGAATATCATGTCTATATAAGAGACAAGCATAATTAATTTCTAAAAGTAATCACATACATGGAAGGGGAGTGAATAGAAAGAGGATGCTGAAAAGAGACTGATGAAGGATAACTTCATACAGTCCCGATCAATCAAGTTGAAGGAGAGCTAAAGAATTCTGCAGACACCGACGAACAGTGAAGCACAACATCATAGAGCAGAAAGTGTGGAGCACAATGAATTGAATTGATACATTGATCAAAGAGGTATTGTACTTAAATAGATCTGAAAATCTACAATTCAAGTTGCATTAGAAACAGGTCATAATGTTTCAGTTTAACCATTGAAGCATCAAGTCTCTTAACAGAGCAGGACTTAACTGTCTTCTATAATTGAGGTATATCCTAACAGATTGCCAATAAGGTTGATTCATGAAAGTAGGATTGAAATTTCATAAATCCTATTGACAACCTAAGAAAAAGGTTGATTCAAGGATGGTAGCAAGATTTGCCTGAAGCCTATTGACAGTCTAAGAAGGAGGCTGATTCAAAGATGGTATCAAAATAGATGCTAGATACTAAGTGACAACCTCTATGTATAAAATCCTCAAACAAGGTCACACCTAATAGTGTGTTTGTAACCTTTAACAGGGTGTGCTCTAATAGGGCTCACTTTAGAAGAGTGAAAATTTGGGGTACCAGTCCCAGTGGTTTTTCCCTTAACAGGGTTTCCACGTTAAAATCCACGTGTTATGTGTGTATAGTTTATTACTTTACTATTTTACATTTCACATATGCATTTCTGGATTGATTGGTATACTCTGCATATTTACTAAGTATCAGTAAATAAGTTTTACTGCTTATCGATTATCAAGGAGAATAAGGACAAACAAGGTAAACTGACAGACAGTTAATTATTTCATGGCATACATCTTATAGGGACTTAATAATCTAAGGTTTTTTGATTGGTGGTTAGTGATTAAAGGATAAAATTTTGAGGCCACTGATTCACCCCCCCCCCCCTCTCAATTATTAC
>MU224642.1:336542-393208 GCA_018584345.1 Thuja plicata
ACCCCCCCCCCCCCCCCCTTCTCCTCATTCCATGCGAAATGTTTGCTTGGGAAATGGTAACATAGGATGGTGGGCCCTGCTGACTTTTCTTTCCATCTCCCAGCTTGTTTTCCACGCCACCTCCTTGGGTTCTTTTCATTCCATGCAAAATTCTTGAAGGGGAGGTGGGTAGGTGGTATGGTGGGCCCCCTCCGTAGAGCTCATCTTGTCACTTGTACTCCCTCTTTCCTTGCAAATTTTGAAACCCTTAGTCATTATTTTATTTTGTAAAAAGGTAAAATGTTAGATTAGGTTAAGGGCTAAGATGTTAGGACAGTAGGTGTGTAGGTGCATAGTATAGGATATTCATTTGTGTTGTTATTTTATTTATGATTTAGTTTGGGTAGCACATTTAGTAAAATAAATAATCAATTAATTAGTAAGTAATGAACTTAATGTTAATATGATTGACTCACCATGTAATCATTTGGTTATCAAGTAATAGAGTCTTAGGTTAGATTGGATAGGTTTGTAGATTAGGGGATTTCTCTTAGTTTGATAAGTGGTGAATTTTAGTTGATAGTTTAATTTAAGGGTTGATAATATTCCTCTCATTCTATTAGGATGTAATTAGGACGAGTTGTTATAGATAGATTAGTATATTAAGTTATAGGCTTAGTGATCTGATGGATTAGGGTTTAATTTGGATTTTGACATAAGCTCCTTAAATGATAATTATATTTATTAGTCATTAATATTATTTGGGTGACTAATGAAATTGATTATTAATTAGTGGCATTATTGTTCAAACTTAAATGGTAATGAATCTAATTATTTAATCAATAGTTTTATTGGGAACATGTTCAAACTCTTCTAGTAATAGAACTTCTTGCTAAACTTATAGTCAAATTAATTATTGGATTATTAGCTTATAGGATCTTCACTATTAATTAGTTAAAAAGACTAGTATGTTAGACTTATTCGTAATGAATCAATTAAATATCATAGTTCATTTTATTCAATTTATAAATGTTTAACACTAGAATGTTATCACTAAAATTAATTGGTTTAAATTAAGTTGTCGACTTGCCCTTGGTTAGTAGGACCATAGATCATTGAATCAACGTTCCATAAATAATCTCATTCCCTAGAAGGAGTTTAGAAGATGGTAGTAAAACCATAGTCCTTTGTATGACTAGATGACATTGTATCCCGAATAACACTTATAAGTTCATTTGTCGTATGTTTATTGGAATCCTATTGTTAATGCAATTATCCCACGAACCTTCACCGCAGGACTAATCATCCTATAGTTGAATTGAACCCTATTTGTGGGCATAACCTAAGAAGAAATTATTGAGGGTATAGTCTTATCGGGATAAACTATATATCTTATACCCTAGGTATCTCCGAACCCCTCTTTTTAAAAAAAATAAAAATTGTGTGTGTGTTTTGCCCTAGGTTTGGGCGTGACACAAATGTTTGACTGTACACATCATTTCCCCCTTTATACTAACTAAACTGTATGTACATATCACTTCCCCCTTTATTTGATACTTATGACAAAAATGTACAACTTATAAGATGCCAAAAATGTGTAACTTACAATGTGTCAAGAATACGTGAGTGGGTGTTCTTGATATCTTCGAGCAATTTCTCCCATTTTTCTTTAAGTAGTTCTAGTGCCATGTGCTTTAGCTCTAGCAGTGCATGCATATCATAAATGTTGTCTAGGATAGACATTTCTAGGCTGGCAATTAGTGCTTTTGCCTCTGTCATATGTTGCTGCAGTAGTGAGAGTGTCGGTAAGAGTTGTGCTTGAATCTTATTTACCTCATCTCTAAACTTGGCCTCTGCAATCTGAATGTCTTGTCTCAATTTTTGAGCTTGCTTGAGTATCTCATTGTGCAATTTCATTTCCTCTTCACTATTCATGATACTTTGTGCACTTGTTTGAAGATTAGCATCTATTTGTGCTATCTTGTCGGTATACTCCTTCGTGAGTTGATCTAGCGTGCATAACTTTTGTATCAAGGTTATAGCTTCTGAGACTATTGGATCTATTGTGCTAACCAATTTAGAAAGCTTTACCTTTTGCAATGCCACTTCTTGGCTTATCTTTTCTACTAGCTTGAACTCATATTTCTGTTCAAGTCTTTCTTCCATGACCTTCTTAGCATCTATGTTTTGAGATGTGATTGAATCTGTGAGAACCACTAATTGATCAATCATTGGGACTGTTTGATCAACATCTACATCTGGTACAATTTGTTAAAGTATGCCTCGTGCTATTTCAAGTACCTTAGCCTCCTTTGTGGCTTTTCTCAATTTTTCCTGCATTGCTTTTCTCTCACAAAGTCTCGCATACTTTGTCAATTTAGTTGGATCTAATGTCCTGTGATCACAAACTGGAATCTCAATGATTTCACCTAGAGTGACTTGATTCTTATACTTTCTCTTCTTCTTCTTTGAGATTTGTGTGGATGCAAATGTATGAACTACAATTTCTAGTTCATTTGTCCTCTCTGAAGTGCTTGGTGAAGGCTTTGTTGAAGATGCTTCTTGTTTTTTCTGCTCGGGGTGCACCTATCAGTTTTATGAAGACGTCTCTCCATCAACCTTGGGTGTCTCTGTAGATTTTCTCCTATTTTATTCTCCAGCTCATCTTTCTTTGCTTCTTCACTCTTTTCTTTCTGTGTGTCCTCTTCTACCTTTTGTGCTTCCTCTTTACTTTGATCAGTAGACTTATCTTTCTGATCATCGGTTACAGCTTGTTCTACAGTTGTGTCCTTTGTGTCATCTATGGTGTCTTTTCCTTCTGCATCACCCTTTTCCTCGGGTGTGCTTGTATCTTCTGCAGTAGATCCTTCATTACCTTCTAGTATATTGATGGCCTTCATCAATACTGTCATATTGCTTTGTGTGCTAGCTTGTGTTGTATCTAGAGTGGTGTCCTGCTCATCGGTTTGGTCTTTTTGAGCAGTGACATCTTCATCTTTTTGTATTTTCTCTACAGGGTCTTGTTCTGTTATGTCAATGACTGAAGTGTCCTGCCATGTCTCATCAGCAACATTCATTTCTTTATGCCCTGTTGTCTTCAACTCTTGTTGTTTTTCCTGATCCTTAAGAGATATAAATATTACATCATCTTATTTTTGTGGATCCTTATCAGAGTCATAATGTGTGATGTCTTGAATGTCAAGATCATCCATGACTTTGTCCAAATCTATTGGCTCCGTATCTTCAAAATTGTCCAAAGAAATGTGCTTAGGACTTGCCTTATCTTTCTCCTCCTCTACATGAGGTGTGTCAGTGAGAAGTAATTTATTCTCATGACTTGTTGACTTTGTAGGTAGATCTAGGAGTTGTCTCCATTTAGTCTCTGTCATTTTTTCCATCTCTGTAAAATTATCCTCTAGCTTTTTGTAAGCTCTTATCTTGGCTACAAATTTGCTTGAGTGCTTCTTCATTGTTTATTTGATTTCTTCTATCTTAGATTCGGGAGGCATAAGAGTGACAAGTGCCCTCTCCCTTACTTCTCTTTTAGTTTGTAGAGCATAAGACCATTGTTGAGATATTCTGTTACCCAACTCTTTGGGTATTTGGTTGACAAATTTAGCTGGCACATATTTGAATTTTACCATTGACCTGATGATTGCCTCTTGTATCTTATTTTGGTCCTCTGGTTTAAGTGTATCCCATTGTCTAATTTTCTTATCATACATGGTACGAGATGCAACAATAGATTCAGCAACCTCATCAATTGTTTGATTTCTAAAAATTTTCTTCACTAGATCAGGTTCATCCTCTTTAGAATCCTCAATGTTAGATTTAGTCCTGACTTTTCTCTATTTGTTGCTTTGTTTGCTTTGTTGGTTGCTTCCTCTTATAGGTCCTCACTTGACCTTTCTTTAGAGGTGTAGTATCTTTTGTTTTTTAGCTCCTTGTTCTTTGTTTCTTTGTAGGAGGTGGAGGTGTATCAGATTCAGTTGCCTCAGAATCTAATTTGTGCTCATCTTGTCTTTCACTAATGGTACCCTGTTCATCGGTTTCCTCTATCTGTTCCTCCTCATTAACCGATAGAATCTTTTCAAGATTCTTAAACATCTTATTCTTTTTGTTGACAATCTTCTTGATGACTAGGCTAGTTTTTATCTTTGACTTGGCCTCTTCATAAGTGCCAAACTTTGGTTGTTTGTTGTCAAGTGGATCATTTATCAATGCATCAATAACATTGGTTTCTTGATCTATGTTGATTTCATAATAAAGAGGGGCTAACCAAGCTATTCTTAGTACAAATGGTTTTATGTTTGTGAAATCTGTATCCACCATAAAACATATCTCATCCCTATGTTTTTCAATTAGTTGCTCAGGGATCCTCACTCTTTTCATCATCTTTTATTTGAATTCAAGGAGGTATGCAGTCATAACTGAATCAAAATGATCTCCTAGTGACTTAATAAGTTCACTAATTTGTAGTGTGACTGGTTTTGTAGTATCCCATTTCACTTTTCCTACTGAAGGAAAGTATTATTGAAAGTAGAAAAATATACACATGATAAGTGAGCCAAACTTACATGTGTTAGTCTTTGCAAACCTTATTGTTGTCATGTTCTCATCAAGTTTCTTTAGCAGGATCTCACACAGATCCATATGAATTCCCTTTCTCACTATCTTGTAAGATGTACTTACTATTGTAGAAGCTATGTTGTTAATCCTGCTTTCTTGGAAGATCTTGTAACCAATTACACATGCACCAAACCTCAGTTCCTTGTCGATGATGGTGTTTACTTTTAGACCTATGTTATCCCACATAGCTTTTGTGATATTTTCAACTTCTGGCCTGAAGGGATGCTTATGTGCCTTAGGCTTTTCAGTTATTGGATAACCAGTTATAGCATGAAGGACATCCTTAGTGATTTGCTTAGGTTGATCTAACCATAACTTTTGATCATGCATTCTGCTCAAAAATAACCTAATCCAGTCAGTTTTTAAAACCCTCAGGAAATATAGGGCATTTGTTATTCCCTTTACTTGAAGATGCTTATGTTCATCTTTTAGGTTTCCTTCTACACCACAAAGATTCTTGTAAGCTTCATCCATCTCCAGATCACCTATTTTAGCGATCTTGTAGTGAATGTAGGACCTTACATCCTCTAGTAGCAAAACCCTAGGTGGAGTCTTAGAAAATGCGTAGATTCATCAGGTTTCGATGCAATCTCTGGGCATATCTTGTACTTGGGCTCCACATAGGTGTTGTTCTTAATTAACCTAACCACATTCTTCTTGTCATTCTTAATCTTCATAGTTCTTGAGGTGGTTGCCATAGTTTTTCAAATTTAGGGCTTTCTTGAAAATAACAACAGAGTTATTTGGTGCCCTTGATACGTAATTCGATATGTGAAACTTGTGAATGATATGTTTGTTGTGCATTGGATCGAGTCAAGGTCACTCTGCTATCTTCTCTTTTATCACTCTATTTTTGCTTTGCTTTTTCTCTTCAAATCGCGTGTGTAAAATGAAATGCTCCGTCGATTATTTATAGAATTTTGCCCTAAGTTTGTCATAAATGCTCAACAACTCGTCAGGTCATGAAGATGGAGTTCATCTGGAAGACTCTCAAATAACATGGTTGGTGTTGAGAAGATGCTTGGGATGGTTGTTAAGAATTTTGCTTTTACCGACGGATATCGGTATTGTGTCACGACAACTTTATACCTTTGCTTCCTTACCAACGGGTGTCAGGTTACATTAGCAACTTAGCCATTTTATGTGTTGACTGACAATTCTCGGTAAGTGTAGACAACTCATCCTTTATATTCATCGATGATTTTCAGTATGTGTTTACCGACGGGGTTGATTTCTCAGAATTGTAACAAGTAACATAATATGCATCTTTATTTATGCATATTTTGACTATCTATCAATTATATAATGGAACTGATGCAAAATATGACTTGGTGTAGTGCAGTTCCATACTTACTTGTTCAACTTAAGTGGGGCTGGTGATGTCACCGGATCCATTGGATGGGGCGTCACCATTTGCATTGCTTGGTCCAGCTTCATCATTGCTTGAAGCTTTTCTCCACATTTTGTCTTTAGTCCTTCGGATATCTTCAATGGTGTTTCCATTGGGATATATGCTTGTCATTGTCATTCGGTCTTTGCAGTCTTTCTTGAGATGACCAACTTTGTGACAATGTGAGCATGCCATTCCAGGGTTTGTCCAGCCTCTAGACCCTTTGGTCCATGCCCTCATGTAATTTTCATCAATGTGACCATATCTACCACATGTTGTACAATTTATCCATGTACTATAGGTCCATACATATTGATTACTGATTCTTTTCGGTTGATAGGGAGTTTCTTGACCTTTAGGCTTCCATGCTTGCCTTTTCTTTTTCTAGCATTCATTAGTTGTGTGCCCATTCATCTTGCATGTAGGATAGTATTTGTCCATGTAGGTTTCCTTCTTTGGTTGTTCCATCTTAGACTTACATTCATATGCTTTATGTCCTTTCTTGTTACAATTATAACAAAATCCTATGAATGAAGATGTAGATTTAGGAATACCTTTCATTTTACCTCTGCATACATTTGATGTGTTCCCTTGCTTTCCACAGTGTTTTCATGTAAGCTTTCTTAGTCTTGGATTTTCATAGATGTTCTTTGGATTGGCTTGACTTGATGATTCTCCATTTTTGGTAAAGCCTAGACCATTGTTGTTGTTGACTCTTCATTGTCCTTCAAGAAAATCATCCACTTTTATTGCTCTCTTTAGCCTTTCTGATAACTTCATTATGTTGTTGCTGAATTCTAACCTCATGCTTTAGTTTTTCATTTTCTTCTCTTAGTTCACCAATAGCCTGTACTCTTTCAATGAGTTCCACATTCACTTTGTTTGCTTCTTGACTCATCAGAATAATTTGATTTGTAATTTCATGGTGATGCTCAGCATGTCTTTGAATTTATAACTCCTTTTCTTGTAGTTTCTCTGTAATCTTTCTTCTGTCATCAATAGCTAGTGTTCTTTTTGTTTCAGCTTGTCTAGTAGAACTCATCACATCAATAATTCTTACCATCTGGGTCTCTTGACCAATTTGCAGCATTTTTATTTGTTCTGTCAGATGTTGATTGATCTCCTTTAGATTTGTGATGTTCTCTTCTGATGCATCTGATGCTTTGCTTGTAGTTGATCTTGAAGACTCAAATAAATCTGGAATCTCTTCTTCTTGATAATCCTTTTCATTACCTCGAGTTGCTATACCTTTTCTCTCATCCAACAACTCTCTCATCTTGACTCTTGCTTCTTTATACTATTCATAGAACATATGTATTTCAAGCTTTTTGTTCTCAATATTTTTTCATCAATTTTGTACTTCTCCATTGTATGATCTTTGCTCTTAAGCATTTAATCTTTCCAAGAAGAGACTTAGCTCTGATACCAATTGTTGGGATTAATGGGAAGTAGTACTGAGAGGAGAGTTTTGAATCAGTACCTCTAAAACTTTTAACACTTTTCACCTTTCATCATTAGTAAACAATCTTTACTATATTACCAACCATTTCTGATGTTCTTTCTTATGCAAGCAGTATTAATTCATACTCTTTAATTGTTTTCAATATTCATTAAAACATTCATGAAAGCAATAAACACATAACACAAGATATGATATCGCAGAAAACTCTTGTTAGAAAGTAAAAAAAATGTGGTGGGGATGGCACCCACAAAACTTGACTATCTACAAAATGGAAGGGAGTCGGTAAAGGCTTACAATTGATCACTTCTGATGATCTACCCTATTAGGAGTATTAAAGTGGAGACCTATTAAGATCTACTCTGTTAAGAGCTTTAGCAACACTGATTTAAGTTTGCACTCAGTTAAGAGATTTACAATAGGACTGTTAGGTCCACCTTTCTTGAAAGGATTTCTTAAGTGTACTACACTTGTTAGAATGAGTACGATATGTTTGACCTAACTGAATGAAATCTATAATTGTTGTTCACAGATCCATTAAATCTCTCAAAATATGAATATCACCTATAGTGATTGATTAATACCTTTTCTTGTTCGTCGGTAGCCTGTGTTCTTGTTCTTGAAACTGAATTGATCCATTTATGTTCTTCTGCATGAATTCTCTTGTCTGATCCTTATATGCTCTCAGTGGCTACAATCATCATCAAACAACATGTTCACAATATATTGAGCATCTATTTATACAAGTATCTGACCTATTCTAGAATCACGCATTACAAAGTTAACTCTAGATCCAAGATATACAACTTGACCTTGATCTTTTAGTTTGCATGTTTTAAAATAGTTAAATAGATTAAAACAATAATAATTACATTACTTCCTTTGCACGTAATGGATTTAAAACAAAACAAGAAGCTAAATATACAACTTCATTGTTTTATCTGACGTGGAAAGTCAGATCCACTTTTTGCGGGATGTAACTAACTGTCGGTTCTTGGTCGTCAGGTTGAACTGAAAGTCTGTCAGTGTTCCTTCATTGAACTAATCGTTAGGTTCCTTCATCTATTAGGTTCCTCTCTTTGTTGTTTCATTGGGTTGCACTGTTGTTACTCGTCGGGTTCCTTTATCCTTTTTGTCATCAGGTAACACTGAATAGTGTTTGTCGGGATGCTTTGTACTTGGCAGTATCGGGTAACCTTGGCGTCGAGTAGTGTTGTGCCCTTTCTATCGGTGTAGTGTAAACCGATGGTGTAGATCATGTTTTTCCTTGTATATGCTAATGGAAAAATATAATGTCTTTAGATCCTTTAGTAAGGCTCGATTTAGATCTCTAAAGTCCACACACAATTAGATCTCACCATTCTTCTTCCAGACAGGAACCAAGTTAGAAACCTAGGAAGTATGCTTGATAGGAAATATATAATGTTAGCCTCAATCATCTTGCTTAACTCAGTTTTCATTAGCCCCTCTAACTTAGGGTTTATAAGCCTTTGTTTCTATCTAACATGCTTAGCATTAGGTTCAAGATCAATGGTGTGCTGAGCAAGATGAGGATCAAATCCTTTCAAATCATGGTACTCCCATGCGAATACATCACTGGACTCTTGGCATAATGAAACAAAATCTTGTTGTTCAGACTGTGTACATACCTTTCCAAGATTTAGGAACTTATCCTAGAGTATTTTAACTGGTTGATAGTGTTCCTCTTTTACTGCCATGCTTGCCTTTTCTCCCCTAAGCTGATCATCAGAGTTAAAAATAGACTCAAGGGTGACCAAGCCTTTGGGCAATTTGTTAGTTTTTAACCGTAATATATGATCATTGTATTGATGCGCACGTTTACTCTAATTAGCATTAGAAAACTCAGCTTCTTCCATCAAAAAATTTAGTATATGTTCATCACTTTCAAAGATTTTCTAGCTTAGCTGATTATCCGAGACTGAAGGTATTACAAGGATCTTCATGTATTGCTGCATTTCTGTGTTTTTTACCTCTTTAGGAATGTCATATTCGGCCACCATAGCAGCCAACTTGTTTGCTTTCTTGTTCTGATCTCTTGGAACAACAATTAGATTAAAAGCATCAAATCCTTCAATTAGGTCCCAAACTCCATGTTTATACATTATAAGAACATAATTTTTGGTGAGGTTAGTATTGCGAATCTGATTGAATACTAGCTCACTATCACCAAAGACTTGTAAAAAATTGATACCCTTCTTTTTGGCCCACTCTAATCCATGAATCAAAGCCTCATATTCTATTGTATTATTAGTACAACTAAAGGAAAAACATATAGTAGAATAGTACCTTTGCCTTTCTGGTGAAATAAGTATAGACCCTCCTCTAGCACCGATCTTGCTTCTGGCACCATCAAAGAATAATTGCCATAGGTCATTCTTTTGCTTTTCTGGATCCTCTTTCTTCATCAAATTTGGGACCAATGCATTCTGTTCATGAATGATATACATCCCTATGCTAGATACCTCCATGTTCCTAAAGAGATCATCCTTTGGGTCTTCTTCTGCCCAGTTATCCAAGGCAATATCTGGGATATTCTTAGTATTAGTGTGTGGTTCTGAGACAACAAGTTCTTGTTCATGGAATGTTAGGTTGGCATTGATGGGGATAGGTGTGTAGGGCTCCACATGGTCATTTGCAAAGGTTTCTGACTTAATTTTGACCTTTGTACCATACCTAGTTCTAAAATATAAGTGAGACTAATCTGAAGAAAGATACCCACCTAACTTGGTAGTAAAGTCTCTGCTAAGGAAAATGGAAAAGTAGGGTGGTAGATCAATAACATAGACATCTTGAGGGATTGAGAAGTTGGGACATTCGTGCAAGGTGAGACTTAGGTCCTTAATGACTCCAATTGTACTAACTGATGAACCATCTAATTGGACAACAAGTATATCAATAGGCTCATAGGATAACCCTAAGGTGTCTACTAATTTCTTAGGTATGACTGAGTTGCTTGCTCCTGAGTCAAACATACAATTATGCACTAAAAATTTTCCAATAATAAGAGTGACATAAAAAGGAGGAGGCTTGACCTGTGGAGTCTGTTGATTACTTGTGGACTGCAGGCTAGCTTTTACATCGTGCTAATCCTTTTGAGGCACAACAACAATCATAACCTTTTGATCTGAGACATTTTTTAGTGAAAATTTAGACAAAGAATCAAGCATTAATTCCTTTTTCCCAGGGATGGCTAAAGTATCTAGCACAGGCACACTTATTGAATTTTCCTTCATTTGTTCTACAATATTGAAGGAACCCAAGCTTACCTTTGGTTGTCCTTTTCCTATAGCCACCTCTAGTTGTGTTGGTGTAGGTTGTAGCACTGCTTTCACAGGCTCCTTAGCTGGTATAGATTGTCCTTGAGGCAAGATTTGAACAACCTCAGGTTGAGAAACTGCTACCAGGGTCTGCTCGTTATTTGAAACTGGTTGTTATGCCTCCATAGCCCTCTTCTCAGACCTTGTATTGGTTGAAACTGGAGCATAATTCTAGTTGTTATTGGGGAAATAGCTAACTGATTCTACTACATTTGAGGCTCTTGTGGTACTTCTAGCTATGTCATAACATTGTTTTGCGCCACAAGGGTTTGACCAAATCCATTGGGACAAACTCCTTGAATGTGTTTCTGGTTGCATGGGCAATTCCACTCATAATCTTGGGCCATATTGTTTTGTGCTATAGGGACAAGTTCTCTAGAAGCACTAGGAATGTTAGGATTTTAGGCCTGGCTGGCTCTTTGATTATAGTTCCTTGCTTGGCCTTGTTGTCCTGAATGGTAAGGAGGTCTATTTTGTTGATATTAGGCCTGATATGGAGCTTGGTAAGGCTACTAGTAGGGCTATTGATGAGGCTGAAATTGTCACCTTTTAAGCCTAACCAGCTCATTAGTAATACTTTGCAAAGTCTTTTTGAGCTCATTCAGCTCTTGGGACTGGTCTACAACTGGATCTGGGATAGGTGGAATAGAGGCCAAGGTCAGGATTGCTTTAGGAATAGGTTTTAATTCTGGAAATATGGGCATTGAAGGCCTTGGGGCTATTTTCCCTGCTTGAATGGGGCTATTTTCCCTGCTTGAATGAGGCTATTCTCTGCCCTTATGCCAATATCAAAGGCTACTCATAAGTTATTCCCTCCCATAGACTGGATCATTACTGAAATATCACTATTAAGTGACCTCAAATAATATAGGAATGCATGCTGGTTTGAAGGCCTCCCTACTATAGGGATTCTTTTCCATGTCCTTTGGAACCTAAAATTGAAGTCCATCATATGCTCCGGGGGTGCCCTCTTTATGGTAGTCAAATTCTCTACTAAAGAAAGATGGTCAGACTTATCTTCAAACTGGGCAATCAAGGCAACACCTAGATCAATTCAAGTTGATATAGAGTTAACTTCTAAACTCCTAAACCATTGCAAAGCTTTACCCTTAAATGATGTTGTTAATAACCTAACAACTACATCATCATGAGTGATGTGATAAAGACCACAAAGGGATGCAACATCTCTTATATGTTCAATGGTTGAGGTCTGATCCTCTCTGGTAAAAAAGGGTAAGATTTTAAGGGCTCCCATGGGTATGTCATTATGCTACTGTAAATTCAAAGGGCTACCTTGGTTAAAAGCCACAAAAGGCTGATCTATGGCCATGGGTGGATTTGGGAGAACTTGAATTGTTGGGAGCACTTGAGATAATACAGGGAGTGGTGAGATAATAGAACTACATGAAGGGATATGACTGGAAATAGTAGGCTAAGATGCACTAGGTTGGTGTTGAGGGCTTTTGGCTGTCTTTTCTCTTTTCTTGGATGAAGGTAGCTCTCTGTATTCAAAAGGATTCTTCCTCTACCTGGTTGGTATCCCGTTCATGTGCTAACAAGACTGATCTACATAAAACAATAGTAGAGTCACCAAGTATAATAATTCATAAATCACAATAAGAACTTAGCTACTACTCATACAAAACAACAACTCATATGAAACCTTCTAGAATATTGACTCGAAAGTTTGTCCCATTGGGCATGCCAAAACCTGTTGTCATTGAGGATTGCACCCAAAAGAGATAAGTATGAAACTCAATAGTATTGTAAAATATGGGAATACTTCTAGGTTGTTGGGAACCTATAATGGAAGTAGACCTCTGGATTAAGGGTTGACTTCCCCTTGAATCACCTTGAACTTAAACTAAAACTGTTTGGAGGAAAGGGAAAGAGAGAGTGCATGAATTGAAAAACTGAACTTAAAACCTATATGATTCACCAAAACTTTAAACATCCACAGATTGTAAAATAATCACAATATGATTTAAACATAACTTGGAATTCACATATTTATCCCACTTATAGTATTGCTTTCGAGAATAACAAGGTGTAGATTGTAAATGAGAAGGAAATGAATGAATTTCACAACTCAAAGACTTATGAGAGAACACAAATCAAACTTTAGGCAATAGTATGTGTTTTCAAAACATCAAATGAACAATATGCCAAGTAAAGGATTAACTTAAATCACAATAACATTGACCAAAACTCATTAAATAATTCAGAAGACAATAGGGAAAAAGAGGATCTCTGTTATATATTCAACCAAAAGGAGCTGAGGAAAACAATATGCTTCTTAGAGCTACAAGCATTCAAATCTCAGAGTGAGATAGAATGAAAGAACTGGCTATCACAAAAATGAGACAGGTATAAATAGGTGAGAACCCCCAAAATCTACATTTTCAAGGATTCTGGAAATCACCATGTCTAACTCCACCAAATCTGGAACTGGATGCAGGGGTATATCTGAAAATCTGCATTTTTAGGTCCACCAAAATGTTGCTCAAATCTGGATGTCAGGTTCCTAGATTTGTAGGGGTAGGTGAGAGAGAATTTAGAATCATGCCTTAACCATAATCCCCTTGCCAAACTAAATCAATCTCTTCCACTAATAATGCATGATAGGTGATATTTGCCCAAAATGATTTATAAAATATCATTGGGCCAATATTTACAATAATAGAATATGCATGACTTTACATTTCTACATCCCATTTTAAATTAATTAATGACCCTAAGAGAGAATTATAGGAGATATGCTATTAAAATAGCCATGATACCTAGGACCTAGGGTATGCCTTTACAATTTTAACTTTGCCCCTAAATGACACATTTAATGCATTTAAAAAACAACACTTGCCTATACAACCCCACCTTGCCATCGATATTTATCATATTTTAAACATTAAAGCATGGCCAACATATTTGCCTTAAAACATAATGTCATCGACATTACCACATTTCAATTTGCAAGATGAAAACACGGGCTTTGATGCACTAGCTATAAATGGATGGGAAAAATCAACATTTTGGGAAGGTTTGTTGTTCTGGACTGAGATTTGTTGGAGTAGATGGAGTTCGATGATGGCAAGTCTGATCTCATAAAGCATCGAAGTAAGTCCATCATTGTTCACCGCCTTCATTTGACAACTGGGTTGCATGATGTTGTGCTTTGCATCTCTATTTTCCTCATCCATCGAGCTGCCTTTGGTCTACATATTTATTGATGGGGCTTTGATGTTTTGAATGTTTGTATTGCCTTTAATGTGTGATAGAGGTCATGGGCTCTACATATTTTCATGTTTTAAAACACTTTCCATGTCGTTTACATTTGCTACTTTGGTTTTTGGAAAACGTGGTTAAACCAGGGCATCATTATTGTTTTCACCTTCCAATGCTTGTTTAAAATCCATGGAAGATGGAGTCATGGCATGACAATACTGTTTGTATATGATAGAACACCTATGGAAAGATTACCTTGCTTGTGAACTTCATGGTGCGGGCTATAACTATTTTTTGTTTTCTCATTTTTGATGCATTACTTCTGTTTTTGTCTACATAAAATGGGGCGCTATGATGCTATGTTTTCTTTTTTACACTTGCTAGAAACATTTGAAAACATTGGCATTGTTATTACCTTCATTCCAAGCCACGGGCTATAGAGAAAATTGTTGTTTTAATCTTGATTGTTATGCACCTTAAGGGAGGAAAGATGTCATTTGGCTCCATAGAAAGTGGCACCATGACCTCTATTGTTGTTAGTGCTTGATTAAAACACTTATCATGGTCATCTTACCTTGCTATTATCTTTGTTTGGCTGCGGGCTATGACTATTTTATGTTGATTTTGGAACACATTTCCCTCTTTTGATTCCATAGGTAGTGGCACCTTGATGCTATAATATTGTCCATGGGTGTATTTTGCAATGTTTGGACTCCATTTGATTACTCTGTTGGTGTTTATGGGCGTACATAGGCTCTTTTTAATGTTTTCAACAACATATTTGCTTATTATATTGCTTGAAAGAGACACTATATTTGCAAGTTCTGTTATGCATCATTTCACTGATTGTTAGATGCCTCTCTGAATGTTCTATTGTTGTCTCAACAAGATATATGCAGATTCTTTAACATGCATATCATCTTTTCTCAATTAGATCTCATATGTGAAGCATCTTTGCCCATGTGCAACATATAAATGATGCAAACTTTTGAAATTTATATGTTGTTTTGATATTTCTATTTTATTACTTGCTCAAACATGGTATGCATGTACTTGATGTATAGATTCATATGAAAAACACCATACCTTTTGTTGTTCTAAACTTTGGAGGTGCAGGGATATGACTGAGACATGCATAATTGTTGTTGTGTGTCTAGAATATTCTCATCTTGAATGCTGAGATCCACTATGCTATGTTGATTTTGCAGAATGTGTCATATGTATCATGCATTTGTTGTTTTTTACTTGTGTCTCATACACCATTGATGTTTCATCATGACTTTGACTGAAAGATGTCCTCATGCACCATTACTGTACCTCATCTTATGTATTCTGAATGATCCATAGTTACTGCTGCTTCATTTTGTTTTCTCCTTCTGGATCAATGCTCCTCCTTGTGACCGTTAGGATAATCAGAAACCTTTTTTTTGAATGGGCTTCTGATAACCTTAACTAGTTTCAATGTAGGGTACTAAGAGGGCTTGGAATCCGATCATGGGTGTTCTTTCCCTTTCATGTGGGCTCTATCAATGGCTTTGAGAGATTCCTCACAATGCCCACATTATAGAGCAACACCATCCATTATTCTTCTGGAGAGTCTTCATCTTCATAAGTGTTCTTCCCCATGCACAGTTGTTCTTTAAAGGTGGCCTATGATGGCTGCCCTTAAATACTGTCAGTGCATGAGTGAGGGAATTTATCACATATAGATGTAATACAATAGCTTCTTCTGTACATGCACATGTAACAAAAAAATTAGTGAAAACATGGTATACTTATTTCTTCTGCAACATTGTTGTGAGTATGTTCATGCCTGGAGCATGGTTCCCTCCTTCTGATATATGGTTGATTTCATGCATGCATTACTATAGGTGTATGTAGATAATTGTTTATCATGCATTGCTTAGATCCATTGGATCTAAACCCATCTCTTATCTTTCTTGTAGGCTCTGGATCCAACATGAACATACTGGAGTCACCCCAAGCCAGCCTCTCTTTCTTCCTTCAAGAAATGTCTGGTACCCTATTATTTGTGTTCATTTTCTTTATGTATGTATGTAGTTAGCCATAGATTTCTATGAGTTGGATATGATTATGACCTATGTGAGCTTAGATGAATGTTTTACTTCCTTCTACACATACTTGTCATTTATGTTCGAAACTAAACATGATCCAATGTATATGTCATCTCATTTCCTGGATATCTTAGTTTGATTCTCTCCTTTATGTACCTTTCATTTTAATCTTTAGGAAATGAACACAAATTTAATTCAGATAACTAATAATGTGCAAACTAGGTTATTTAGCAACTCACCTAGTAATTAGGCTAACAACCTTAACCAATTTGATTGAACATAAAATTGGGTAACAATAGCTTCAAAAGATAAGAGTTTAGTTTATGAGGTTTCTCTTTTGTGATAGTGGGTGGTGTGTCCCACTTTTTTGCCAACTTTGACACTGAGATGAAAATTTGGGAAAAACTTCGCATTCAAACACCTATTGCTGCAAAATCAATAGGAATTTGAATATTATGTAAACTAGTGAATTTTATAATTTTGTTTGTAGTCTCTAAATATATTTATTTAAAAAATTGTGGATTTATTTTTATCTATTTTTCCTTCTCCTTCGAAAAGTAGTTTGTATAAAAAATCAACATTTTTAAGCAATGACATTCAGTTAGGTCAGTATAATTTTTTTTCTAAAAAAGGATAAAAACATAATTATTTCAAATTTAGGTTTTTAACACAAATAGCTAGTGTATCCAATTGGTTTAGTTCAATTTGATCGAATATTTTATAGTTTATTGAGTTTTGAAGTGATATTAATTGTAATTTAGACATAGGTTCATTTAGAGCCCTCTAACTTTTGAAATTTATATGTTGTTTTGATATTGTTGTTTTATTACTTGCTCAAACATGGTATGCATGTACTTGATGTATAGATTTATATGAAAAACACCATACCTTTTGTTGTTCTAAACTTTGGAGGTGTAGGGATATGACTGAGACATGCATCATTGTTGTTGTGTGTCTAGAATATTCCCATCTTCAATGCTGAGATCTGCTATTTTATGTTGATTTTGCAGAATGTGTCATATGTATCATGCATTTGTTGTTTTTTACTTGTGTCTTCATACACCATTGATGTTTCATCATGACTTTGACTGAAAGATGTCCTCATGCACCATTATTGTACCTTGTCTTATGTATTGTGAATGCTCCATAGTTACTGTTGCTTCATTTTTTTTCTCCTTCTGGATCAGTGCTCCTCCTTGTGACCGTTAGGATAATCAAAAACCTTGTTTTTGATGGGGCTTCTGATAACCTTAATTGGTTTCAATGTAGGGTACTAAGAGGGCCTTGAATTCGATCATAGGTGTTCTTGCCCTGTCATGTGGGCTCCATCAAGCGCTTTGAGGGCTTCCTCGCAGCGCCCACATTACAAAGAAACACCATCCATTGTTCTTCTGGAGAGTCTTCATCTTCATAAGTGTTCTTCCCATGCACAGTTGTTCTTTAAAGGTCCCCTGTGATGGCTTCCCGCAAAGACTACATGTGCATGAGTGAGGGAATTTATCACATATAGATGTAATACAACAACTTCTTTTGTACATGCACATGGAACAAACAAATTAGTGAAAACATGGCATCCTTCTTTATCTTGCAACATTTTTGTGAGTATGTTCATGCCTGGAGAAAGGTTCCCTCCTTCTGATATATGGATGATTTCATGCATGCATGACAATAGGTGTAATTAGATAATTGGTTATCATGCATTGCTTAGATCCATTGGATCTAAACCCATCTCCTCTTTCTTGCAAGCTCTGGATCCAACATGAGCATACAGGAGTCACCCCAAGCCAACCTCTCTTTTTTCCTTTAGGAAATGTCTGGTGCCTTGTTATTTATGTTCATTTGCTTTATGTATGTATGTAGTTAGCCATAGATTTCTATGAGTTGGCCATGCTCATGGCCTGTGTGAGCTTAGATGAATATTTTACTTCCTTCTGTACATACTTGTCATTTATGTTCGGAACTGAATATGATCCAATGTATATATCATTTCATTTCATAGATATCTTAGTTTGATTCTCTCCTTTATGTACTTTTCATTTTTAGCTTTAGGAAATGAACACAAATTTAATTCAGATCACTAATAATGTGCAAACTAGGTTATTTAGCAAGTCACCTTGTAAATAGGCTAACAACCTTAATGAATTTGATTGAACATAAAATTGGGTAATAATAGATTCAAAAGATAAGAGTTCAGTTTACAAGGTTGCTCTTTTGTGATAGTGGGTGGTCCCACAATTCTGTGTCCCACTTTTTTGCCAACTTTGACACTGAGATGAAAATTCGGGAAAAACTTTGCATTCGAACACCTATTGCTGCAAAATCATTAGGAATTTGAATATTATGTAAACTATTGAATTTTATAATTTTGTTTGTAGTCTCTAAATATATTTATTTAAAAAATTGTGGAATTTATTTGTATCCATTTTTCCTTCTCCTTCGAAAAGTAGTTTGTATTAAAAATCAACATTTTTAAGCAGTGACATTCATTTAGTTCAACATAATTTTTTTCCTAAAAATGATAAAAACATAATTATTTCGAATTTATGTTTGTAACACCAATATCTAGTGTATCCAATTGGTTTAGTTCAATTTTCTTGAATATTTTGTAGTTTATTGAGTTTTGAAGTGATATTAATTGTAATTTGGACATAGGTTCATTTAGAGCCCTCTAGTTTGATTTGTATATATCAAAATTCATTTTTTTATAAAAAAAAGATAACATAAATAGCTAATGTCTAGATATTTTTCATAATTTTTTTTTCCTAATTTACTATTTTTCTAGAAGTGTCGAACAGAGAAGTTGCTAAATGGTCAAACAAACAATGTTTAATAAAACTAAAAATAGAAAGTCATAATGAACTCAATATATATTAAGATCATAATCATTGAAAAGCTTGCTCTAAGTAGCACCATCTAGAATTTGGGTTTCTTAAGATTATTTTATTTGGTCCTTTATCTAGAGAAACAAAGGCCAAAAATTTGTAGAAATAAGTTGGCTTTAGGGAGGAAGGCAAAAATAAGGGCCTATCCACGAAGACCCCTTTGTGCGAACCCCCTTTGCATGAAACTTAATACTTTCACATGAAGTTTCATTCGGGTGAACACGCTTGGAACAAACACTAATGCAACAACCAATGCTGATTTTGGTAACTAACCATGTTCACCCGAGTAGGTCAACCAGATTTTGTTTTGGCGTGATTGATCTATAGGGTATAAATAACAATTATTTTAAAAAAATATTGCAAACTTCATTCACATTTTTTGATAAAGAAGGTTATTTTGATTCATGGTTATTTTTCAAGAGAATTTTTTTGAAAAAAGGAAATGGCAAATAAGAGGAGAAGGCAACATAAATCTGCAAGAAAGTGGTCACTTGGTAGAGAACAGAAAAATCACAAAGTTGCATTGGCGTGTTATTATAAAACTAAAGCAGGTATACATCTTTAATTTAATCTCCTTAGAATCTATCTCTCTACTTGGTCTCTCTTTCTCTCTATGTTTATCTCTATAAGTGCTTATTTATCTCTCTTTTAGGACCACTTAGGACATATTAGGACCCATTAAGACCTCTTAAGACAAATATGACCCCTTAGGATGCCCAAAAGCTATTAGTGTACCCTAGGATGCCACGGGACCCATCAATGTATCATAATGCCAATTAATGTACCCTAGGACCACTTAGCACCCATAAATGTATCCCATGACCTATTAATACATACGAGGACCCCTTAAGACCTCTTAAGACACTCAAGATCCCTTAAGACATCCTAGAACCCATTAATGTTATCATAGGACCCCTTAGGACTTGTTAATACACCTAGTGTCCCCTAAGGTATCCAAGGACAAATAATGTAATTATGTATCTTATGACCTCTTAGGATGGTACTTATGACACATATGACCCGTTAAGACATCCTTGGGCCCATTAATCTATCATTGGACCCTTGAGGACCTCTTAAGACACTCAAGAGCCCTTAAGACATCCTAGGACCCATTAATGTTATCATATGACCCCTTGTGACTATTTAAGACACCTAGTACCCATTAGGATGGTACTTATGACACATAAGACCCATTAAGACATCCTATGACCCATTAATGTATCGTAGGACCCCTTAGGACCTCTTAAGAAACTCGAAAGCCCTTAAGACATCCTAGGACCTTTTATTGTTATCATAGGACCCCTTTGAAATAATTTAGACACCTGATAACCCTTAAGACATCCTAGGACAAATTTATGTAATTACGTATCCTAGGAACACATGGGATGGTACTTATAAAACATAAGACCCCATTAAGACATCCTAGAACCCATTAATGTATCATAGGACCTCTTAAGACACTCAAGAGCTCTTAAGACATCCTAGGACCCATTAATATTGTCATAGGACCCCTTAGGACTAGTTAAGACACCTAGTACCCCTTAAGACATCCTAGGATAAATTAATGTAATTATATATCCTATGACCCCTTAGGATGGTACTTATGACACATAGGACCCGTTAATACATCTCAGGACCCATTAATGTATCATAGGACCCCTTAGGACTACTTAACACACCTAGGACCCCTTAATGTATTCTAGGATGCCTTTTAACCCATCAATGTGTCCTAGGACTCATTCAAACTGATAATGTATCTTAGGATCTTGTAGGACCCATTAATACATCCCAAATGACCCACTAATACATATGATTAGCCCTTAGAACCACCCAAGGAACTTAGGACTCTCTATTATTTGACATAAAGTATGTTTCAAATTGACCACTTATCCCACATAAAAAGATATTTACTTTATAGTCTTAGGGCATAGTATTTTTACTTTAGAACTTCTTAGTACATATTCTATTTACTCTATTTATGACCCCTTAGGACCACCTAAGGCAAATAATATATCCTCTCTCTCTCTCTCTAGGTATATTTACTATATTTCTAGTCTGTTTACTCCATTTAGGTATTTTAACTCTATTCATGTCCTCTTTATATGTCTTTATTTTTAGTTTTCTCTAAATTATTCTAATTAGTTTATTTTTTTTGTGTAGCTCACAATAAACAAGTACAAGATGAAGGAGAAGCTCAGGCGGGAGGGTCAACCCAAGTTGAAGTAATATATGTTGGAGACAGGGATAACTTTAAGAAACCCCCATCTACAAAAATATATAAAATCCTGGCGAATTTTTCATTTTATTTTTTTTAAAAATAATTCCTATTGGCGAATCTCTCAATTTTTTGGGAAAACAAATTATTTGTATTGGCGAATATTTTTTAATCACAAATTTTTTGTAGAAAATATTGGCAAATCGCAAGAAATAACCAAAATTTAATTAATGACCATGGAAAATAATTATATTTAAAGAAAAAAGAGTTCTTATAGAAAATTATTAGGCTAACTATGAAAAAAATTTATGGGTTTAAGGGAACTCTATAGTTTCTAGTTGTTACCATTTATTTAAAATATAATCAAATAATCCTCATTGTCTTGTGTGAGATAAATATATCATTATTTTTATTATTATAATATGACCCAAAATTTCTTTAGTGTCATTAATTTATCAACAATCCAAAGGAAATCCTAGCCCTGATAAGCGTTACAAATAAGATAGTAACATTTTTGCCTCATGAAATATAATAAAGATCACTAGATTATATTTTAAATTAATAATGACAACTAATATTGTTGACACAACCCTACTATAACTAATGGTTATGATATATTATTGGTGAATTAATTTAGATTTCTATAATAACTAATAAAATTTAGGCGAATTGAATCTAACCATCTATCAAATATTAGGCAAATATTTGAGTTCAAATTTTCAATAAAATAAATTATTTGGCGATTTAAATATTTCTAAAATAAAATTTTGTAAAATTTTGGCGATTTAAGTCACCTTAAATCTTGAATTATTAGCCAAATTTGTATTCTCAAATTTCAAAAATTAGCCAATTGGCGAATATTAGCCACTAAAAAAATCACTGGTTGGAGAAGGTTCAACCCAAGCTCAAGTAATGGATTTTGGAGAAGGGTTAGGATCACTTCCTATAGAAGCTCAAGCAATGGATGTTGGGGAAGGATCAAGACCAATTCCTCCTACTCGTATGGATGAACATATAAATCTAGCTCAAACTCTAAAGAGAAAAATTAATTATAGAAAGATAGATCATTACTTGAAATGGATGTGGACAAATTGAGATCACTTATTGAACAACCTTGTTACACTAAGAAGACACCAATGAATAGGATGGAAAAGGAAATAATGGCTAAATTTGATAAGCTTAAAATACTTTAACAAGCCCAATTTCTTTCAATTGTACTTCTACAAAATAAGTTGCAAGAGCCATTAAAATTGTTGGTATAGACACATCATAAAAAAAGAGAAAATTTTGTGGCATGCAAAATGATATTATCGAAAATGTTAAGAAAGGTTTTGGCTCTATAGGGAAGTGATCTCGATCTAAAGATAAGGCCATTATAAGAAGAGTGATGTTGACATCCCTTGTAGGCAACAATATGCCCCAAAAAAGACAAATCTCTTTAGTTGCATTTGAGATTTGTTTGAGTAGGAAAACAATATCATGATATGTTCAAAGGAGAATGATTTTGGATGATAGTACCTTGGAAGAAAATTGGGAAATTATGTGTAGACCTCCTCATTCTGATAATATTGAGGATGAAATTAGGAATTTGATCACGTCATTTTGGAATAATAATACCATTCCTTCATCAAATAATAGAGAAGTTATCAGACATAAGATTAGACCTAAGGAGATTTTTTTTTTGATAGGTAATAATTTTGATTGTATTGATAAGTAAAAAGATTACATTGAGAGTTACATTGGCCATCATCGGCTATCAATTTCAAAATGCACTAGAGACATAAAAAATTACATTGTTCTTCCATGACTAGGGTCGGCTATGTAGTAGAAGACAAAAAAGCCCCAAAAAACCAAGAATTTTTTCTATCAACAAAAAAAACAAAAAGAGACAGTGGCCCTACTGGCTGAACCACTTGGCAGCCTGTTCTTTATTGAAGTTTCTAAACATGCCACCTTCATTCACCAGAGCTCTGACATTGCTCCTTGCCTCAGCTCTCCCACACCTTACAGCAGTCTGATCTTATCTCGTCGCTCAGGCTGCATTGGCACTTTCCATTTTCTTGGTTGCTGGCAATTGGCAATGGGTTTGTGGGTGCCCATCCTCTCCGATAGGCGCTATAAACTTGATGGGAGTATTTTTCTTATTTTGGCCACACATGAGCACTTCCTCCAACATCTCCTTTGACTCTAGCTTCCTCTTCTCCAAGGCAGCCACCGATTCTTTCCATCCGCACAAGGCACATGCAAGGTGTATGTCTTTGGGACAAGCTGTAGACTATAGAACCAGGGGTTGGAGGACTTTGCTACCATGACCTACCATGCGGAAAGGAGTGTCAGCCATCCTCAACCCCAGCCCTACCTCCACCCAATTAATGATCTCCTCCACCCCTTCAGTCCATTTAATTTCCAGACACTGCCTAACCACCCGACGCACCTCCTCTTTTGACTCAGCTACCATGAGTCCAATGCCCACAAACAGGGATGAAATATCTAGGTTTGTTCTCGGCCTCCACCCAGCCTATAGAAAATGCTCTCTGAATAACTCCCTGATAGCAGACCAAAATTCATCCCTGTCCTCGGTGAAAATGTGGCTCAGTCGGTTCATAGTGATGGGACCTTCGAATGCGGGGATTTGGCCATTGGTGGACAAGGAGAAATTGGCTTCCATTGTAACTAGAGAAATCCACCACTGCTCAAATTGTGTGTTACCTTTGAAGTGGGTAGTTTTTTAAGCTTGGTTTTGAAGCTCTAGATAGTGGGATTCTTCCATCATGCCTCCATCCATCCATCTTTTCTCATTAATGTCCTTGTACTGTGTTAGCCTTCCTTTGATGAGAGATCTTGAATTGTGAGATTCGCATTGATTTTAAAACACTCAACCTACTTAACATAATTTCAATTCTTTGAAATGTGCAAAGCTACCACTTGGGTGGTGGCATGCCACCTCAACCCTATGCTTGCAAGTTCACCATCCGCCACCAAGGTTATTAAGTGGTCTCTATGAATCAAGTCTAAAATCCTCAAATAATTCAAATTTATTTTCAAGAGAGCCATTGGCCCCAATATTTGATATTTTATCCGCCAATTCATTTGCCTCTTTGGGCACTTATGAGACTTTGAAGTCATCAAGCTCTCTAACCAAGTTTCTGATCTGCCTGATATGTTTTTTTAGATACCAAGTATCCATATGCCATCTTGCAATCTCATTTATTACTAAGAGTGAATCCCCTTCCAGGTGTATCCTTCTAATCTATAATCTTCTTGCCATAAGTATAACCTCCACTGTCGCCAAACATTCGGCCTCGTTATTAGTCCCGTCTCATAGCCTTTTGGTGCCTAAAGCCAAAATATTTGCCTTTTCATCGTGAGCCACATCCCCAATTCCAAAGATTCTCGGGTTGCCCCGCGAGGCCCCATCAAAATTTATTTTGACCCATCCAGGAGGTGGACGTTGCCACTTAGTCAATTTTCTAGAGTCTCCCTAGGTCAAAGGATGCACCCTTCTATTCCCATTAACGGGTCTGTACTTCACACCTGACCACTGTCTTTATACCAGCATATTAGCACTAGTGAAGGGGGTCTTGCTGGCATTCATTTGAGCTGCAGCATTGGACACAAATTCAGATGTTGCCACTTCAAACCTTATTAGAAACCTGTCTACTATTATGGATTTGTTTGCGAAGATTCTCTTATTCTACTAATTCCAAATTGCCCAGATTGTGCTAGATGGGAGCACATGCCAAATTGCTGCCAGAGAGGATAGACCTTTGGGTTTTGGCCATTCTAAGAGCTAGTCATAGAGTTTGTGGGGTAGGGGCCCCTGCCAATTCAACTTTCCCAATCTGAATTTCCACACTTGCTGTGAGAACTCATAGTTTAGGAATAAATGGTCCACCGTCTCATCTGAACTATTGCACAAGACACATCTGAATGGACCTACAAAACCCAGCTGCATGAGCTGATCCCCTGTGAGGGCTCTCCCATTCCCAGCCAACCATGTGAATTTTGTAGCCTTAGGCAAACATTCCTTCCTCAAACAGACACTTTCTTCCCTTTCCACTTTTCAACCTTCGTCTACTAACAGGGCATGGCCAATTTTTACTGCGTACTAACCACTCTTTGCTCCAACCCAAGCAACTTCATCTTTCTCCTCTATTGCGATGACCACTCAACTACTTAAAATTTCCTTTAGAATCACCTGGTGTTCCTCTAAGAGCCCCAACTATTCTATATCCTTCCAATTGAGTTCCCGACCTACAACAAAGGAAGTTAGATCCATAAAGTCTCTTACCTTGGTACCCCATCATTTTTCCATTTGTAGGATGACCTGGAGCGGTGTCTCATGAGCCAAGACTGGAAATCCATCCTAGGAATCCTGCCAAAAGGAGGCTTTCCTTCCATCCCCAATTTGCCAAGACAGGTGATCCGTTATTATAGGTCTAAAACTAAGCAAAAAGTTCCACAAAGCCGATCCTTTGGGTGGATTATTAATCGTGAGGATTCTCTCCTTATCTACATAGTCCAAATATTTGGCTTGAAGTACTTTTTCCCACCTTTTCTCTAATTTTCTATACATTTGCCAAACTAGTTTAGCGCCCATCACCTCATTAATCAATTTCTAATTTCTGATACCAACGCCACTGCAACCTTTATTTTGGCAAACTCTATCCCAAGCCACCAAGGGTATCTTGTCCTGATCTTGGGCACCATTCCAAAGGAATTTGTGCATTTTTTGTTGTATGCATTTAATTTTCTTAGCAGGGATTCTAAAGAAAGCCATAGGGTAGATAGGCATTACAAAGATTATTGTCTTAAATAAAAGTATGTGCCCTACCAGAGTAAGCCATTTAGTCTTCCATCCCTCCATTCTATTTTGGCATCTTTCCACCAATTCTATCTAAAGCTCTACTTTATCTACTCCAGCAAAGAGGGGCATCCCCAAAAATTTTCCTAGGAGTCAGCCAATCCAGACTCCAATAACTCTAGCAATACTCTTTTGTGAGCCGGGCTCTGTTCCAAAGAAGAAAACCGCAAATTTCTGCCAGTTGACATTTTGGCCTGATGTCGCACTGTAGGTATCAAGTATTTTTTTAATCACCATGGTTTCCTGCATTGTGGCCACCCTAAACAAGTAGGTATTATCCGTGAACTAGGTGTGGGATGTCGGTTCTAGGCCACGTGCGATTGCAATGCCTTTCCACATGCCTTGAACTTTAGTCCTTGTGATCGCCCTTCCAAGTACTTTAGCAAGAATTATGAATAGGAAAGGCAAAATTGGGTCACCTTGGTGGAGCCCCCGAGTGGTGTTGAAGAAGCCATGGGGGCTGCCATTGATTAAAATTGATGCTCGATATGAGCCAATCATACCTTTAATCCATTGAACCCATAGTTCTCCAAAACCAAATTTCCTTAGAATCTCAATCAGGATACCTCTGTCAACTCAGTCATACACCTTTTTAATATCAAGTTGTAGAATCATGTGCCTCTGCTTACTAGTTCTGTCTGAGTGGATTGCTTCATGAGCTATTATAATACCATCCACAATGTTCCTATTGGGAGTGAACCCACTCTGTTACCAAGAAATTAGGTGCTCCAATAATGGCTTTAGGAGATTTGCAGCCACCTTGGTAATGATTTTGTAAATCATGTTGCAAAGTGAGATTGGGAAAAATTACACAAAAGTATTGGGTTTCTCTTTCTTAGGAATTAAGGCCACCGGTGTATTATTGAAATCCTTGAAAATGAAATGTTTGGTGCTGGACTCCTCCACCACAACAAGGAGCTCTGGGCCTAAAGTTTCCCAAAAAGTTTGATAGAAGAAGGCCTGGAACCCATCAGGCCCTGGAGCCTTTTCTCCCCCCATCCCAAAAACTACTGCCTTTAGTTCTGATAATGTCACAGGATCAGTTAGCCTCTGATTATCCTCTAGAGTGACCATCTCTGGGATGAGACTTAGGAGCTCATGTTGAGCTCTGTGATCATTGGCCCTGTCCACACTCCAAAGGTTGGAGAAGAACTCAACCACCTCCTGGTTAATATCATCACTATCCTCTAATAGGTTGTCATTTACCATCTTGATGGCTAGAATTTTGTTTACACTTTTGTTGACCTTTACTAAGCTATGAAAGAAATTGGTGTTTCTATCTCCCACTTTGAGGCATTTTTCCCTTGACTTCTGTTTCTAGAAAATTTCCTCCCACTGCAATATTTCACTATATCTTCTTAACAGATCTTTTTTGGTTAGAAAATCCACTTCCTCCATGCCTTTAGATTGCACTTTACAATTCAAGGCTTCCAACTACCCTTCCAGCTTGAGTTTTTCCACAAAGATATCACCAAAGTGTGTCCTATTCCATGTTTTCATTTTTAGCTTAATGAAGCCCAATTTCTTAAAGAATTGGAAAGCCAAATTCCCTTCTTCCAATGGGGCCAAAGACCACTAGCCAATGACCATTTCTTTGAAGCCCAGTTCTTGTAGCCACATCTTTTCCATCTTGAAAGGGCACTATGGGGGAATCCCATCTTTGTGAAAACTCAGAGCAACCGGGAAGTGGTCCAATTCAGACAGTCCCAAGATTTGAGCCTCATAAACAAAGGGGAGTGCGTTTCAACTTCCAGCTAGAAAAAATCTATCAAGTTTCTCAGCAATGTTTGAGAACCCTAGCCTCTTGTTCATCCATGTGTAATTTCCTCCTCCCACAATAACCTCCCACAACCCATTGTTAGCCACAAAATTCTGAAAATCTGTTTGTACTCTGCTCAATTTTCCCTTACCACAGCGCTTATCCAACTAAATTAGTGTTGCATTAAATTCCCTAGCCAAGCTTGCCACTTGCTGCCCTAGGCCTGCTAGGGCCAGAGCAATTTCTTCCCAAACCCGTCTCTTGTACTCTATTTTGACAGGTTCATAGCTATTAAATAAGAAAATTGAAACATTAACAGTGAAAGGACTCACCTTGGCCAGTTGCCAATTTCTTGCCTTTGCAATTTATTCCACCTTAACTAGTTGAGGGTTCCAGATGATCCCCAGACCTCTGGAGGCACCAACTAAATCCATGAAAAAACTAGACCATTTTTGTCTAACACTGAACACCTTCACTGCATTTTCACCATCTAACTTTGTCTCTTGAATACAAACTAAATCAGCCTTAACTTGATCAAGACCTCTCTCGATCAAGTGTCTCTTGTCAAGGGCATTGTAGCCCCTGACATTCTGCATTAGGAACTTCATTGCTGCCCATAAGGGAATAAGTCACTTCCAAATCGTAGCTTAGTTTGCCCCTTTGTGTTCCCAACATCTTGTATTAACTGCTGATTAGACTTCCTACCTCTTGATTTATGATTCCCTAGGTTTTCTTTTGCCATTTTTGATCTCGTTTGTTTGATCTTTCAGGGCTCCACTATGCCAACTTCATCATCAAGCCCTAGAGGGTCTTCCTCATGGTCGTCTATGAGAAGATTCTTTGGGTCATTCTTAGAGTTTTCTGACCACTATTTCATAGGGGACATATGAATGTCCTTAAATCCATCTCTTATCCCACCTAGGTTGCCACTCTTCACTTCCACCACAACCACATCCGCTTCCTCTAGCAGGGGTTCTTGACCCGTGTTCTGCTTTGGTGTCAATAATAATACTTTGACCATGTTAACCTTTGGGTTAACGGAAGGCATCCCAAACTCTGTTAGGGTTATCTCTACTACTATCCTTTTGGGCTCTGCATTTTCTTTGATACCTTCCTGGGTCGCACTTGGGAGTACATCATTCTCTCTGACTTCGATATTGACCCCTTGGGTATGCTCATCCTGCTGGTTTCTAGTTACAACCATGTTCTGGTTGTCTGGGTCCGGGATTAGGCGGGCCAAAATATTCTCTAGACTATTCACCTCTTTACCTTTCCCTTTCTATCTCACTAAGAATTCTTCTGCCTTATGCCCCCATTCCTTACAATCATTACACTTTTCCAATGTTTCCTCGACTTCTATTTCCTACCACCAATAGCCTTCTACTATGCGAACCTCCACTGCATGTGGAAAAAGCGGATGAGGTTTCCAAAGTATGAAAATCCTCACATACATACATAAATCTATTTTATCCACTGCTTCATCCACTTTAATAAATTTTCCAAGTTGATCTTTGACCATTTGAAAGAAATCCGCATGCCAATACTCATGGGGTAGATTGTAGAGTCAGATCCAGATTGGAACTTCTTCAATAGTTGCTTGTTTAGGGTTAAATTTTGGCATCCAGTCTTTGATGTAGAAGCCAATCCCTCCCATCATGAAGGGTCCATTAAACATGATCCTAGTTTTCTCTGCCTCCGTATCAGCAATGATCAAGAAAAAACCATTTGGTAGGGTTTTAACTTCGAAAAGGGTGCCCCATTCTTCATTCACCCAGTTCCTAAACTTAGGGTTGGTCAGCCAACCTCCGCCCCATTTCATGAAGAAAGCTCATGCCTGAAACATCTGCACCAAATATTTCCAGGTTCCTGAATCCATACAAACACTAATTGTCCAGTTGTCTGTAGTAGCTGGTTTCTCCTTAGTAAGGGTCAAATTTTTTGGACCCATCTCTCCTTTCGAGAGCCACACATGATCCTTCGTTTGTCGGAAACCTACCTTGCAACCAGTGATGATTCTCGCAGAACCCCATCTATTCTTCTGTGGGCCCAGAGAATCCCACTCAGACTCTATTTTTTCCGTAGCTCTACAATCAGGGGCAGCCCGCTTGGCCGGTGGAAACCAAGGTCGTTTGGGTCCCCGCCGAACGAAACCTTCTCGGTGCCATCCATCACTCTTGGTGCGATGCTCATGTTTGTCTCTACTCCACCACTCCATTAGACCTAATGAGTATTACTTAAATACAAAACATTGGTTAGACACAACACAACATGAAACATATGTGTCATTTTGTAGTTCCAATCCTAATATAAAGATTGGACAAACATTGTTTGAAAGATTGAAGGCATATTATGCGAGGACAAACAAAGTGTTTGAAACTTACTATCATCATTATCATATTGAATTTGACCTCTACAATTAGGTTTTTTGAAAGATTGTATAAATATATACAAATCCTTATGACATCTATATAGATTTCCTGGAACAATTCAAAGTGAGACTAAATCCCAACAAGTTTTCTTTTGACATCCAATCAGGAAAATTGTTAGGGTACAATATGTCAGCAAAATAAATAGAGATGGATCTCACTAAAGTTAAAGTCATTATAGAAATGGGGGCACCAAAGAACATTATCCAATTTAGGTCTTTTTAAGGAAGGCTACAATCTATCATAAGGTTCATATCACAATTGATGGAAAAATGTCATTCTTCTACCCAATTGTTACATAAAGACATCTTTTTAAAATGTGATAACAATTATGAAGAGGTGTTTTCTCTTTTGAAAAAATATTAGGAAAATCCTCCAGTCCTAATGGCTCCAATACCAAGGAAACCTTTTATTCTATACATATCAACAACATAAAACTCTTTAGGGGCCTTGTTAGCACAAGAGGATGACGAAAGGAAAAGAAAAAGTAATCTACTATAGTAGTAAAACTTTGGTCAAATATGAGCGCAATTATACTTGTGTAGAAAGAGTGTGCCTAGTAGTAATATTTTTTTCTCAAAAGGTATGATATTATATGTTAACACATAAAATCAGGCTCAATGCTAATATAGATCCATTGAAATACCTTCTTAGAAAATTAACTCTCACAGGGAGGCTAGCCAAATGGGTCATGGTATTAAGTGAGTTTGACATTGAGTATGTGGACCGTAAAGATATTAAGGGACAAGTCATAGTAGATCAGCTAGAAAAGTCTCCAATCTCAAGTGAAGAACCTATTCAGGTGGAATTTCCAGATGCAAGCATCCTTACTAGTGAGCCAAAGAAATGGAAATTATGCTTTGATGAGTCATATACTCAACATGGCTTGGGGGAAGGAGTGATTTTCATTACACCACAAAGGTTGCACAATCCCAAAATCATCCAAACTATTGTTCCCATACACCAATAATATATTAGAGTATGAAGCAGTTATGATAGAACTCAAAATGGATTTGGAATGGAGAGTTACAAAAATATAAATCTATGGTGATTCCCAATTATTCATTAATCAAATTAACGATGAATACCAAACTAAGGATGAAAAGCTCATGCCTTATAAAAGGATGATTGATGACTTCATAAATTATTTTATCTTGGTCACATTTGAAAAAATACCCAAAGTTAAGAATAAATCAGTTGATTCCATGGTGACACTAGCCTCACTTTTGCAAATACCTGATCAAAATGACATATATGAGTTCTTGGTGGAGGAATCAGTAAAACCCGCATACGATCATCCCAATTCCAAAATAATTTTCCTACTTGTGGGTCATGAATCTAGTTGGCATGGTCCTATTTACACCTATCTCAAAGACAACACTTTACCCTTTAACCAATCCCAAAATGAGAAAATAAACCTTACACACAAAGCCTCTTGTTTCAACCTTATTGCCGACATATTGTATCGCATAGGTCTTGAAAGAACGTTACTTAGATGTCTAGAGAGTGAGGAATCTAAAAATTCCTTACAAAACATTCATGAGGGTATTTGTGGGTCACACTCGAGTGGATTTACCTTAGCTAATAATTTTTTTAGGATGGGGTATTATTGACCGACATTGGAAAATGATGCATGCTAGTTTGTTAAGATTTGTCAAAAGTGTCAATACCATGGGAACCTAATACATGTTATAACATAGGAATTACGTCCATTGACCACACCTTGGTCCTTTTATCAATTGGGTTTTGATTTTATAGGGATGATATATCCTTCTTCCAATGGTCACAAATATATTATAATTGCAACATAAAATTTTACAAAATGGGTGAAAGTTGTACCCTTATTAACTGTAACTAAAAAACAAATTTTCATGTTCATCCTAAATCACATTATTTGTAGATATGGTATTCTATATGCACTCGTCATAGATAATGGGAGACAATTCAAAAATAAGGATGTTAAATAGTTATGTGAAAAGTTCCATATTACTCAACATTTCTCTTCCATTTACTATCCCCAAGGAAATGGACAAGAAAAAACTTCTAACAAGAATATCCTTAAAATTCTCAAGAAAATAGTGGATGATTCAAGTAGGGATTGGCATGTATAGTTAAATCCAACACTTTGGGCTTATAGAAAAAGCATTAGAATACCTACCAGAGCCACACCCTTTTCTTTAGTTTATGGAGCTGGAGCATTTTTACCTTTGGAGGTAGAAATTTCACCCCTTATAGTTTCTCTACATGGCATATTGATAGATGAAGAGTATAGAGCTTCCACGTTGGAAGAACTAGAGTTACTTGGGGAATATAAACATCAAGCCTATGATCATCTCAAAGTCTACCAAAAGAGGATTTCTAGGAACTATAATAAAAAGATCAAACCTCGAAAGTTCCAAGTTGGCGACCTTGTCCTAAGAGAGAACCCAAGAAATCAATCAGAAAGAGAAAAGAAAGGGAAATTTGAGGCAAATTAGCTAGGAACCTTTTTAATCACATAATCTTATGGCATAGGAACCTACAAACTAGCCACATGAGATGGAGAAGAATATGAAGACTCACTAAGCAACATTCATCTTAAGAGGTTCTATACCTGATCAGTTGAAAGAGTATCACATCAAAGATAATCAAATAAGAGAGTATCAGTTTGTACAGAAAAAAGAGAACCTAAAAAGACATCAAAAACAATAAATATGGATCCTTAAGAAAATAAAAAAACAATGAAAAAAATACAAAATACAAAAAATGAAAAAGAAAAAAAAAACACCTTCGTGAAAACCTAGCAAATAGGCGCCTTGGTGAAAATCTAGCGAATAGGTGCCTTGGTAGAAAAAAAAGGAAAAAAGAGAGAAAATTATAATAAATCTGAGTAGTGAAAACCTGGCAAACATGCGCTACTTCCTTCGATTTGAGCTCCTTTATCTATCAAGCATTGAATTTGCATTTTCTGTCATCCTTGTATATATCCAACTGATTTCATCATTTGTACATAGTCATAATAAAGCCCCAAATGTTGCATAGTGTTGTCCTCGAAGAAAGATTTTATCATGGCTTGAAATTGGTCTTTGCCCACTATCATTATCAAAATCCAAATTGGAGGCACACATTCGATCCTCATTGAAACAGACATAAGTAGAAAATAAAGCATTCTTCACCAAGATTAAAAAAAAAATTATGACACTTGAACTTTTCAATCAATCCAAATATCAAAATTTAAAACATCCACACTTTCAACCAATCTCAAACATCAACATCAACATAAAATCCAAACATCGCATCAAACAACATGAACAAAATCAAAGTGGAAGAAGATGGTTTTAAAATCTTTTAAACTCGTGGATCAAATAAATAATGGCTAAGAGATTAAAATGTATTATTCTTGATTTTTAGCATCATTTTTTTTTAGCAACTCAATAATGTCCAAGACTAGAGGAGCAATGATGAAGCATGCTATTTTCTTGTTTTTTTGCTTGTATAATTGATTCAAAGATGTATGCAAATTAGTCTTATGACATGATAATAAAATAATCATCAAGGATATTGGTATATGGAAGGGATTAATTCTTTGTCTATTTACACAAAAGGATACTTAGGTCATTTAGGTAATTCATATCTTAATTCCAAGATCCACTTACAACATTGAATACGATGAAAATGATATTCATAATCCCATGGTTTGGAAATCTCACTAGTGAGGGTTGTATCAATTTTAATGATTCATAAAACCTCAATGGTGATAGTGGTCACATTGAATCCGATGAAAGAAGTATTCATACCATCATGGTTTACAAATATAACCAGTAAGTGTTGTACCAATTTCAAAATCATCTACCAAAAATTTCAATGATGATACTTGCAAAAAAAGAGATCTGTTAAAAAGAAACAATATTTTTAAGTTGCATTTGAATATTGCATTCATTTTAGATTATCTCATGCATTAATAATCATTATGGGGTTTCTCAAGGAAAGTGGGGGTCAAACATCCAAGTCAAATCATCAAGCATTCTTATTTTTATGGAATATGTGGGACTTTATAAAAATTAATACATCTCAAAATTGCACATTATTCTTCATTTAGTACATCCAATAGGGACATTTCATGTGCATTTAGGAACAATTGCATATTTAGGATCATTTCATTAACCATTAAGTTATTTGCATAAATTTATTATCAATAAACTTAACATTTATATTCATTATTTATTATCTATCATCATTTAGGTGTATCTCATTATCATTTAGTTGCATTCTATATTACCAAAATCATAAGATTCGTTAACATTGTCCAAAAGCATTACATCATTTGAAATCATAATCATATACATAAAGCATTTCATTATCACCTAGAACCATCACATCCATATCTTGTATCCATAGAAAGATCAAACATCATGTCAAAAAAAATTCCATACATTTTAGGGCATCCATATATAAGCATCAAAAGTAAGTAAATGCATAGATCCATACATAGTGCATAGAATAATATAAAATGCATCCATAAAATGTGTTACGACATCATCATAAATCATCAAAATCATAAAGTCCGCATATAATGACATCAAAGTAGAACATCATGACATATAATGAGAAGGGGTAAGGTCTATCAAATGTCCAAAATCACAAATGTCTATCAAATTTCCACATCAAAAGTACATCGTCAAATAAGATACATGTGTCTATCATCACAAATTTGATGTAATCAAAAGGATCTAAGAATGAATGCCTCCTGAATCTATTGGTTGGCCTATCATAATATTCTCACTTGTACCTACACATGTACCTACACCTATGGATGGTCCAACACCATCACATATTTGTGCATCTATTCCCCTCAGAGGTCAAGGAGATGGACCCAACACTCCTCTAATCTCACCCTATCCTCCTTGTGAGGCACCACCTCTAACACTATGTGCATAAGAATGAGTGTGATGA
Source organism: Thuja plicata (assembly GCA_018584345.1). Taxonomy (NCBI): domain Eukaryota; kingdom Viridiplantae; phylum Streptophyta; class Pinopsida; order Cupressales; family Cupressaceae; genus Thuja; species Thuja plicata. Next base: position 371,713 of record MU224642.1, read on the forward strand.
CCTACTGGAAATAACTTAAGATATAAATTATGGTAGAAATCACCTCTCCTAATCTCCTCTCTCAAATATATCATGGTCTGTCTAGTCGCACCATCTCTAGCCACCTTCTCTAAATATTGGGCTATGTCCTCTGCTACCCCTCGCTATTTTATAGCATGCTCTCTTTGTGACCTAGTAGCTACTAACTCTACCTCCATGATATTCATATCATGATCTCTCTGTGCCCTGGTAGAATCTAACTCAACCTCAAGCCTCTGATCTATGTATGTAATAATATGATATCAGCATGTGTTATAGATAACTTCACACACAACCTCTATATAACCTAAACTGGGACACCTCTTTGCACATCCCTCCCTAGATCATGTATTATACCTGATCTAGCTTTGCGTGCCACATGTCCCTGATTTGGAAACACCAATCTCCTTCTCTTAGAAACACCTCCTTGACCATCATCTCCATCATGATCACTATCATCTCCTTCATGCCCACCATCATTTCCTCTATGATTGCTATCATCTCCTCCATGATCACTGTCATCTCCTCCTTGACCTCCATCATCTCCTCCATGTTCATCATCACCTCCTCCACCAACATCTTTCCCAATAACTCTACCACCTCTCCCTCTCACTGATCTAACTGGTACATCCTCAGATCCCTCTTCCTGCTCATCTCTGACATCTCTTCATCATCCTCCATATCTCGGTCATCATCATCATCATGGCCACTCTCCAAAGGAGGCACTGGCTCATCTAGTGAAGTAAATTATTAGAAAAATGTACTAGGAACCACTATGTATACTCCTCAGTCACACTTGCATCCATAACATCCTCTTGATAATCCCAAGCAACTGGTGGTAATGTATGAAACTCATCTCTAGCTTCCTCACATGATGCACATGGTCCCCAAGAAAGTTTCTCCTTTTGGGTACGTGCATGCATAGCTGATCCATGAGGCATACCCTAAGTTTGTCCAAATTGTTTCCATGCTCTCATAATGATGAATCTCTCAATAATGTAAGGCATGTGACCAAGAAACCATCTCCATGTGAACATATACAACACCTCTTGACAATCCTCACACCACTCCTCACATACCAAATAAGGTTTCCAATAGATAATATCTAAATCATCAATATGTCACCTCCAATACTCCAACTTTCCCAACTTCAGTTGGAAAATCAAACCACTATATCCTTAGATGAAGGGACAACCCTCCTCTCATACTCTCTCAACAACTGGTCGGGTAACTAGAAGATGCTCCCATTATCCAAATCTACAAAAATATGGCACCAATGGATAAGGATGCTACACGATCATATATAACCTAATGAAGCTTGTGATATAGATGCACCACAATGCATATCCCCCAGTAAAAATGTCATGTTCTCATGTAATCATGTCCTCCAATAATTGACCCCAACCAATATAGAATCTGTGATCTCTCATGTGTGGCATGAGGAATCCTCCAATCAATGATGCTAAAACTATTGTGAGTGGGGCATAATGTCTCCCCATCATGGTATCCCATGTCACCATGTATCCTCTAATATGATCATCCTCAAAGAATCATCATATTGCTAATATGTCATCGATAGGATTGAAGTACACTAACTCTCTCATAACTGGAATCCACAATATCTAATACACATCCTCATGAGTGATACTCATATCTCCTATTGGTAAATGAAACATGTTGTGGTCATTGTGCCACCTCTCTACTACTACTATCAATAACCCCTGATTCAACTGAATCTGGGGCATACTTATAAGGTATATGAATCCACACTATCTAACCACACGTCTGTCCTCCTGAGAGAAATGCACAATCATAGATAATGGTTTAGGGTATTGCACCCTCCTATTCAACTTATTCAGCTGAACATGTTACAATCACACATCAAACATCCATATCAGATCAATTATCTAAAGTCAATCACAACATCCTACTATCTACTTGCTCATATGAGATTTACTGGATCTCGACGAGCACATCAAATTTTTCACACCTCTATATCATGAGGACAAAAATAAACATCTATTTTATCCTATTGAGTTGACATCAATACAACATTGATATATTATCGATTATCCTATACTGAGTGACACAATCATCACATTTGGACCCTATATTTGTTCACACAATTTTTTACAGTAGCCAACATCTTTTGTTAACACAACATCACACCTCTCAAGACAAAACACACTCATCACATAAATTGAGACAACATCAAGCACCTAAGGATATCACCTGACGTTTTCAACATCACTACCAAATTTTTGTAATCAGACGCATGACAATCTCAAATCACATACCCCCAAAATTGACAAATCAATAAAAAATTGACATCATTATTATTATCCAAGCATAAAAAAATGAACAAATCCAAATTATATGCCAAAATAAAAAAATAAAATTTTTTATCAAAAAACAAAAAACCATTATAAAAATCAAAACAACGACAAAATCATCACAAGTTGACGTAAAATTTGAAAAAAAACCAAAAACTATTCAAAATATCATCAAAAATTTGAAAAATTCACAAATCGAAAAAATTAAAAATCATCAAAAATTTAAAATAAAAAAATAATTTTTTTTTTAAATTAAAAATTTCACAATACCCCACCCCACCCGAGTTCCCTGCTCACCCGTGAGCTCTTCCAAATAGTCGCCCCCCTTCCTCATAAAAAATGCAATACAACAAACCTAAATGCGACCCATTGCCTACCAAATCATTTTTTAACAGATTTTTCATGAAAAAAATAGAGGAACACCAATTTTTTAACAAAACCCACAATTTTTTTTCCAAATCATAACCTAGATCAATTTATCAAGCATAATTCTATAGAAAAGTAGGGTTTTTCCAACACATACCAGGGGGCCATACTGCTCAGGTCTTTGGTACCGGTGCACCCTCTCGAAATGATGATTTGTCACTGGAACCATCATTGTCCTCAGATTTTTTCCTTTTCACCACAAAATCACTCAATTTAACAAATTTGCAAATGAGACATAAAATGCATTCCTTACCTTTCAAAAAGTCACTTTTTGAAAAAAGGGGGTATTTTGGTAGGATTCTTTTTTCTCACTAGAGAGATTTTTAATTCAAGCTACTATGAGGCATTTTATCATCTACAAAGTTCATCATTTATCGGGATTTAAATCGACACATATGGCATTTATCAAACTTTTGCAATCAATATACATCATTTTCCTCAGCTCCAATGCTTGCAAAATCATCTTGATTTTAATCCCGAGGGGGCATATTGGCACCAAAGTACATAGTTTTGCGAATCAAGGCACTTTTTGAAATTGGGGACATCAAACATCAATTTTTTTATTTTTATTTTACACCGGGACATCAAAATGGATCAATTTTCACAATAGAGGTATCACATTACCAGGAAAACAAGATCAACATTAGATCAACACCATATTAGCATCATATCAAGGATTTATATCAGAACATTATCATCATTAATTTCACATTAGATTGAACATCAAATTAGTATCAGACATCAAATATCAGGTATTATTTGAACCAGTTCACTTCGCGCATTGATTCAAAGAGGGGCATTTGTATACACCTAAAAGTGATCAACACAAGTTAAAGTGAGTCAAAACAAAATAATCAAATCCAAGCTATCTTGAATAAATTGCAATCAATAAATCAAATCACTAGGTAATTGAATTAATCATTTAATTTCTTAGTTCACCAATTAATTAAATTTAACTCATTAAATCAAACATGACCAAAGTAATTAGTTCTTTTGAATGAATTAAATTCTAATTTCTCTCACCCACCACTATGTGGCAAAAATTCACTCAACCAATGGGGAATGAGAAAAGAGAGCACGTGGATTTCAAAAGGGATTTTGATATCTTGACCAATCAATCCTATAAAGAAATCTTGTCCACTCAAGGAGGATACATCAGTCAACCTTAACCTCAACTATACTGTGACCATGGTTATCAAATTCACTCCCTACCCTTGGGAATTCCTATAAATAGAAGGGACTTCTTATAGTAAATCACAAATTCACATTTACATCACTACTTTGAATTATAACAATTACATCTTGTTGAATTGTGCATCCATTAGCATTTAGCTTTGAACATTCTTAAGTAGGATCATAATGGCAATTTACATTTAGCATATTTCTTCACCAGGATCTTGCATCCTGATCAAATTGTGCATCAATTATCTTTATACCATTCATCATAGATCATTTCTTGTTTTCTAAGTTGTCACTAGGATTTCTAATGTAATTGAGAGAAACAGTCCTTGGAACTAGAGAGCAATGAGATTCTCAATAGGAGTATCATTTCAATTTGCATAATCATATTTTACCTTCAATTTGATTTGACTAACTTGTTATTAGTGTTTCATTGAGTTTGTGTGCTGAACAAAATACAGACTACACCCATATCTCATGAGAATGAATGGAACACTTGTATTTTATTACATCTAGGTGATGCACACAGAGGTGAAGCACTGAGACTTCTCGGGAGGTCACCCATCCTAGTACTACTCCAGCTGTGGAAAATATATCCTACTTATCAAGATTAAATTGCTTAAATGACCTTAAGGGGATGTAGCATTTATGTTTTGATGACTTAAGAGGATGCATTATTTGAAATAAAGTATTTCATTTATTTAATTTATTGACTAATTGATGTATTGATTTTTAAACATGTGAATCAAAACATATTCACCAAATAGAGAAGATATTTAAACATGTTAATCAATTAGAGAAGATTAAATTATTTAAATGAGCTTAAGGTGATGCATCATTAATGTTTTGATCACTTAAGGGGATGTATTATTTGACATAAAGTATTTCATTTATTTACTAATAAATGCATGTAAAAAATCTAAGGTCTCCTCATATATACAAACTTAAAACGTGGCACTCATCACTAAAACTTGTAGATAAACATCAAATATACAAATAAACACATATAAGTTTGTATCTAGATAAGCACATGTAAAACATCACTAAAACACGCTGAACATACATATATGTATACAATTACACATGTAAAACATTGATATTCTAAGTACCAATTATTGTCAAACATCATAAACACATTATGAACTATAACTGATTGAATGTTTGAAGATGACAAGTTGATGATCACCGAGCTACAGAAAGTAAATGCAAGACATTAAATCAGTTAATGTATTGTATTTTCATTGATTTCAACTTGATATGGTATGATTTCTCATACACATATTTTTACAACACTTAAAGATCTGAAGAGATAAAGTTTTTTTCGTCGGTAACCATGTACACCGAGTGATAGTAAACCCCGACGGATAGTGAACCCTGAGGATAGAAGTTCATAGTGTTAACCGATGGATAGTGTCACCTAAGCAAGTGATACCCAAGAAAGCATTACCGAGCTAACTGTAGTTGTCACCGAACAAAACTGAAGTTGATACCCGAGCTATCTGCAATAGTCACCGAGCATAACTGAAGTGTTGACTGACGAGAACTGAAGTTAGAAAATGACAAAACAACTTAGCTGGAAGAACCATATTTAGAGTTAACTAATTGTTTTCTTTATTTCTATCGATTAGTCAAAAGATAAAGATAAGAAGGAGATTTAAAAGCATGTTTTATTCCAAAAAACAAGGAGAGATTTATGGAATAAAACTAAAGCAAGCATGGCGAGCTTTACAGATCAAGAAGTGATCAACGAAGAAAACAACAAGAATGAACAGTGAAATCATGTCTATATAAAGAGACAAGTAATTCATTATGAAAAAGAGGAATGCTGAAGATAATTTTGGTGAAGATAGAAGTCTTCATGTAGATCTGATCATACAGGCTGAGGAACAAAGCCAAGAATTCTGCAGACAATGAGAAACAGAGAAGCAACAAAATTCACTGAGCAGAAAGAAGGGGAGCAAAGGAATTGAAGATAAAATTGATCACAAGAGGTATATGGACTTACAATAGATCTGAACATCTGCAAAATTAAGTTATATTTATGAACATATCATTTACTATTTCAGTTTAATCCTTAAGACTATTTTAACCATTCCTAAATCCATCTTAGTATCATAAGGATCTAATCCACTTGATTTTTGACAATATGCTCTAATACCATCATTATTGATCATAAGGTCCTTAACATGCCCTTTAGGATTTAATACAAATTTATTGTCTTTATAGTCACTATAGCCTTCAAAGGCCATTATTGGCTTCAACAAATGCCAATTAAATTTCTTGAACTCATTCATGTCTTCTCTTTTTCCTTTTTCCTTCATAGGAAACTTTGAATACCCTCATGCTCCTGCATTAAGTGCCTTGAAAATTCAATCTCAGAAATTGATAACTCAAAACTGTTAGCGGTTAGATGTAATTTTTATATCTCTTCTTGGGATAGGGAAGTGTTGAAATAATGGAAGTTCATCATAATCCCCACAGGATCAGCCCCTAATTGGAAATCAAATCATCAGGTCAATAGATTACTTATCAGATGGTTACCCCTTGAGAAGAAGTTTCTGAAGCTCAACTTCGATGGTTCTTTGAGAGGTAATCCAGGCAAGTCAGGCTTGGGGGTGTGTATAAGGGATTGGTCGGGACAAATTAAAGAGATTAAGACATCCTATTTTCCTCCAGGGACAAATAATTTTGTTGAAGCTAAGGTGTTTCTTGATGGTTTGGTGTTGGCTGAGCAGTGTGGCTTTAGTTACATTCATATTGAAGGTGATTAATCTATAGTTATTAATTCTTGTATTTCACGGAATTCTTCAATTTGGCAGTTTTCATACATTTTTCATCATGTTTGGTATCTGATAGATTCATTTAATGAAATTCTTGTTTCACACACACTTAGAGAAGGAAATATGCTTGTTGACTGTCTTACCAACATGGTTTGCGATGAGTTAAACCTTGAGTCATAAATGCATCTTTGATCTTATCTGGTTTCCTAAGTTTAAAATAAATTGTTGACCAGGAGGATGCTTGTACCATTACCACATCTTGTTAAAATGCTATCAACATACTGATTGGTAGTACACATACTCATGAAATGTTATTAGCAAGCAACTTTTTATCAAAGCCATTTGGAAGCTCCTCCCCCAAAATCGTGAAACATATAATTACATGTTAATGATATCTGTACGCCTGGTTGTACTCCCACATGAACTTCCATTGGAACTGTCCAGTTAATTTTGGTATTTGACAAGTGTATATTTTGAATGTGTCAATAAAATTAATATCGGATTTTTCTCTTTATTACCATTTATGAGATTATCACTTTCCTTCACAAGGTGAAGATCCAATATCACTCCGCATGTGGTATCCTCCTTTATATGTCATTTCAACTATCAGATGGCACAATGAAATTTTATATGCCTTGGAAATGGAGCCAAATTTTGACCCACTATGTAGCACATGTTTGCAATATCACTGGGAATATCTACCATGGAATAGTAGGATTGAGTTGATGGTAGAAAACTCAGGCATTTTGTTCTCAGGGCATATTGATGATTGTGCTTTGGAAAAAATGTTTGATATGCAAAACTCACAAATTCGCCGAGCAATTAAGGTCTTCATTGGTAATGAGATCCTCTTCCCCTAGGTGAAAAGATGTATCTTTTCAACCGAAATCTTGTCTCTGTTCATTTCTAATGCCATGGATATCTTGCAGTCCACCTCTGTATTATAAATCATATATCACAAGGTTATTATGTCAAGTTCTTTGAACGAAGAAAAATTTCAAAGCATAGTACAGAAGTACACATTGTGGGATGGTTCAACATTTCTTGGTGGTCTCTTTCCTTGCCATTTGATTTGGACAAGCCATGCGCATATGATAGTATATGATAAGATCAAACTTTCCCTAGACAGACAATTTTTTTGGCATGTGCGCAATGTTATGTAGTGTTATAATCAGGACTTGGGCTCTGAGGTCGTGCATTGTATTAAGTATAAAGTGGGTGCCTTGTTAGATTTTCTAGAGACTGATAACATTGTGCCTCCCTCTCGCTCGACTAAGGGAAGGGTTTCTTTGATCCCAACCCTTGATGTTGTTCCTGACTTGAACATCCAACCCCCGGTTGAGGACCCCAATGTTGATGGGTGAGAAGTGGTTGTGGTTTTCCATCCTCAATCTCAGTGGGGTTGGGGTGGTGAAGTGGTGACCAGTGCTACTTAGGATTTGGGTGTCATTACATCATCTGCTAAATAGGGTGTGATGGACCCTACGGACATGAAGGAATAACTTTAATGCCTAGCTCATTTTTTATGTTTCAATATTTCACTTCGAAATATTGCACCTAGTCTAGGAATTGAGCTCATTGGGGGGTTTTTAGTTAATGCTTAGAAGATGTCCGTTGATTTTGGTGCAAATTTTGCATCATTTTTTCTCATCAAGCATATGCATGGAGTTTTTAATGTTACTCTCATGGTCAAAACTTTCTTCCTATTGTAATTAGGCATGGATACTGGGTTTTGTTTATGGTTAATTCCCAGTTGAGCCTTTGAACTAGCTATTTTTTAATATTAATATATCAGTGGGTCGCCCACTTTCACTTAAAAAATTTTAAAAATAGGCTATTTTTTAATTTTAATAACTGTTTTATTTTAAAGTTTCTCGCAAAAAAAAATATATGACATCAAAGTAGGGACAACTCTACACACCTTAAAAAAATTAAAAAATCATATGTTTTGGTCAAATTATGCTTGTCGTACACGAGAGATTTAAAAAACAACAATTATGCCTAGTAAAAAAATTAATAAAAAATAATATATTCAACAAAAAAATATTGTCATCAATCTTAACTATGTTACATACCATTTCCCAAAAGATTCAGAGAAATAGTTTCATTTAGGTCTAATTTTTCTTACTGTAGGTGGACATAGTATGGTCCTGAAACAGGGACTTTTAAAATGTGGGTTTTAGTAATGCCTGTTGAAATAAAAATTTATCATCTGGGTATTAAACTGAATTACATATTTGAAAATGAGAATTCGAGGACTACAACTTCTATTACTTAATTATTTTAAGATTCAATCTCTAAGTGCTTCAAATATTCTTCTCAAACAAGATGAATTTGAAAAAATAGGAAAAATACTTCCACTTTTTGGCCAAAAAGTGGACTCAACTTCTTGCTGGAATCCTTTTAGAATAACTTTTTTTATTTAAAGATTATAATTACATAAGGTTCAAAAATCAGGTTGGTATTTATTTAAGGTTATGGAGTGAAGATTGGGTTTAATAATGCTTAAGGTTACATTTTAATATGTTGGTATTTGATTTGATTCTATGTCCTTTTGATATGTTTGCATTAAAAGAACAACACAAATTCCAGAATTGCTAGTTTTAGTTTCTTATATTGTTTCATTAGGTCTAGGGATACGGTTCAATTTTTTCTAGTGTTCAAATACTCTTAGTGTTAGGGTTCAATTTTATTTATTGTTAAGATTAGGGTAAATTTTGGTTTAGAGACAGTGTTTAATTTTATTTGATGTTCATTTAGTTTTATGATTAGGTTTCAACTTGCTTTAAGGTTTTGATTACGATTCAATTTGGTTTAGGGTTAAAATTTATTTTTGTTTATTGTTAGGGAAATAACTTTGAAGTATTGTGTGTTAGGGGTAGGGTTTAATTTGGATTGGGGTTTGGATTCAATTTTGTCTGCTATTAGGTTTAAGATTCAACTTGGTCTATTTTAGTTTTAGGATAACTATTTATTTTTAAAGATTTTAATTACATCAGGTTCAAAGTTAAGTTTGATATTTATTTAATCTTATGGAATGAGGTTTGGGTTTAATAATTTTTAAGGTTACATTTTAAAAGGGTTGGGATTTGATTTGATTCTATGTCCTTTTGATTTGTTTGGATTAAAAGAATGACACAGATTTGATAATTGCTAGGTGTATTTTATTATACTATTTCAATAGGTCTAGGGTTAGGGTTCAATTTTGTCTCGTGTTCAAATACTCTTAATGTTAGGGTTCAATTTTCTTTATTGTTAAGGTTAGGGTAAAATTTGGTTTAGAGTCAGTGTTAAATTTGGTTTGATTTTCATTTAGTTTTATGATTGGGTTCAACTTGCTTTAGGGTTTTTATTACGATTCAATTTAGTTTAGGTTTGAAATTTATTTTTGTTTATTTTTAGGGGAACTGAGTTTCAAGTTAATGTGTTTTTTTTTTATCGGTAATAATATTTTGTATTCATTTAGAAAGCAGTTACATATTGGCCATCTAGGCATTACAATCCAAAATGAAACAACACATACTTGCTCGGAGCGCAACAACTATGTCTGCATTACAAGATTAACAAACTAAGAAAAATGACCTCTATTAACAAAATTCTATAGAAGGGAACAACTCGGCCAAAAAAAGACTTCCCAAGCTTCAACTAAGGGAACTATTTAGCTATATCGCCTTGGGTAAAGTTTGCAAATGCACCCCACCTATCGACTAGTTCTCCAACTCTGGGATGGTCACCACCAACTGCATCTAGGCCGACAGTCAAGTGCGGTTCTTCTCTGGCTTCCCTAGCTACCTTAGCCCTTGCGCCTTGCCGAGTGACTGGGAGTTGCCTTTGATTCATTGGCATGCTATCAATGTCAAGGGCTACAGCGGACTTGATGGGCATTTTCTTCTTTTTCTGGGCCGCGAGAACAGACGCCGCCCTTTCCGCCTCCACTTTGCTCCTCTCTAAGGCCTTTAGAAAATATTTCCACCCCGCCAAAGCCTGATCCAAGTGTACATATTCTGGTCTGTTTGTCGACCAAATTACCAATGGTTGCAGCCCATGACTCCCTCTTCCCACCATGCAAAAAGGTGCATCGCCCATTCATAGCCCCAGCCCCACCTCAACCCGTTCGATGATATCTTCAACACCGCCAACCCATTTCACAACCATACACTGACATATAACCCTCCTAACCTCTGCCTTTGAATCTGCCACCATGAGTGCTAGGGCCACAAATACGGATGAAATATCCAAATTGGTTCTTGGCCTCCACCCCTTCTGCAAGAAATGCTCACCCAAGATTTCTCTCATGGCTGACTAGAAATCATCACCTTCACCATTGAAGATATTGCTCAGCCTATTTGTTGTGATATGTGTATCAAAGGCGGGAGTCTTCCCATTCGTCAACAATGAGAAATTCACCTCCATAGCTTTGTTATTTCTTCACTAAAACACTTTATGGACTAATTATTGTCGCCATAGTATTTAACTTGCAATTGAAGCCTCTAGAATTGGTTGTTATTACCATCGGGTATGCGGGCAGACATCATTGCACTTAACTGCTTCAAGTACTATCTTTGACTTTCACATCCCGTGAGATCTCAGCTTGTGGATTTTGTTACCCCCGCGCGCTCATTTCATGGCATCTTGGGCCAACTATCATTATGATCAGCCGCGTGATACATTGGTGGTGTGACATGAATGTCCATTTATCGGGATAGCAGCCTTGACACTGATTGTACCCATCCTATATGTTGATATTAATCCTTGTTCATGAATTCCTCAAAGATTTCAAATTTTTCTTCGAGGTATCCATCTGCTCCTACATTCGAGAGTTGGTCAGCCAAACTATTTGCCCTTCTTGGTACATGTTAGGTTTTGAAATCCTCAAAATATACCAACATGCTTCTAATCCTTCTAATGTTCTTATTTAAGTACCATGTATCCATCTAAACCTTATTGATTCCATTTACTATCAGGAGGGAGTCGCCTTTTAGGTGAACTTTCCTAAAATGGAGTTTTCTTGCCATGAGTACAGCTTCGACTGCAGCTAGGCATTCTACCTCATTATTAGTGCCATTACGTAACCTTTTAGCCCCTAAGGCCATGATATCCCCCTTGTCATTTCGAGATATGTATCCTATTCCAGAAATCCCAGGATTACCTCGGGAGGCACCATCGAAATTGATCTTGATCCATCTGGGGGGTGGTGGTTGCCATCTGTTACTGTGCTTCTCTTCTTCCCTTGAGAGAGGATGAACCCTCACACTCCCATTAACGGGCCTCAAGTTAATGCGTGTTAAGGGGTATGGTTTAAATTGGATTGGGGTTTGGATTCAACTTTGTCTACTATTAGGTCTAACATTCAATTTGGTTTATTTTTAGTTTTAGGATAACTATTTTTATTTAAAGATTATAATTCCATCAAGTTCAAAGTTAAGGTTGGTATTTATTTAAGCTTATGGAGTGAGGTTGGGGTTTAATGATGTTTAAGGTTATTCTTTAAAAGTGTTGGGATTTGATTTGATTCTATGTCCTTTTGATTTGTTTGGATTAAAGGAACGACACATATTTTATAATTGCTAGGTTTAGTTTTCTTATATTGTTTCATTAGGTCTAGGGTTAGGGTCCAATTATGTCTAGTATTCAAATACTCTTAGTGCTAGGGATCAATTTTCTTTATTGCAAAGGTAAGGTTAAAATTTGGTTTAGAGTTAGTGTTTAATTTGGTTTGATGTTCATTTAGCTTTATGATTAGGGTTCAACTTGCCTTAGGGTTTTGATTATGATTCAATTTGGTTTAGGTTTAAAATTTATTTTTGTTTATTTTTAGGGAACTAAGTTTCAATTTATTGTGTGTTAGAGGTAGGGTTTAATTTGGATTACGATTTGGATTCAAATTTGTCTACTATTAGGTTTAAGATTAAATTTGGTCTATTTATATTTTTAGGATAATAATTTTTGTTTAAAGATTATAATTACATTAGGTTCAAAGTTAAGGTTGGTATTTATTTAAGCTTACGGAGTGAGGTTTGGGTTTAATAAAGTTTAAGGTTACATTTTAAAAGGGTTAGGATTTGATTTGATTCTATGTCCTTTTGGTTTGTTTGAATTAAAATAACAACACATATTTGATAATTGTTGGGTTTATTTTCGTATAATGTTTCATTAGGTCTAGGGTTAGGGTTCAATTTGTTTAGTGTTCTAATACTCTTAGAGTTAGGGTTCAATTTTCTTCATTTTTAAGGTTAGTGTAAAATTTGGTTTAGAGTTAGTGTTTAATTTGGTTTGATGTTCATTTAGTTTTATGATTAGGGTTCAACTTGCTTTAGGGTTTTTATTATGATTCAAGTTACCATGTGTTAGGGGTAGGGTTTAATTTGGAATGGGGTTTGGATTCATCTTTGTCTACTATCAGGTTTAAGATTCAATTTAGTATATTTTTAATATTAGGATAACTATTTTAATTTAAAGATTATAATTACATTAGGGTTAAAGTTAAGGTTGGTACTTATTTAAGCTTATGGAGTGAGGTTTGGGTTTAATAATGTTTGATGTTACATTTTAAAAAGGTTGGGATTTGATTCGATTATATGTCCTTTTTATTTGTCTGAATTAAAAGAATGACACAAATTTGATAATAGCTAGGTTTAATTTCTTATATTGTTTCATTAGGTCTAGGGTTAGGGTTCAATTTTGTCTAGTGTTCAAATACTCTTAGTGTTAGGGTTCAATTTTCTTTATTGTTAATGTTAGGATAAAATTTGGTTTAGAGGTAGTGTTTAATTTTGTTTGATGTTCATTTATTTTTATGATTAGGGTTTTGATTACGATTCAATTTGGTTTAGGGTTAAAATTTATTTTTGTTTATTTTTAGGGAACTAAGTTTCAATTTATTGTGTTTTAGGGGTAGGTTTTAATTTGGATTGAGGTTCAGATTCAGATATGTCTACTATCAAGTTTAAGATTCAATTTGGTCTATTTTTAGTTTTAGGATAACTATTTTTGTTTAAAGATTATAATTACATAAGATTCAAATTTAAGGTTGGTATTTACTTAAGCTTATAGAGTGAGGTTTGGGTTTAATAATGTTTAAGGTTACATTTTAAAAGGGTTGGGATTTCATTTTATTATATGCCCTTTTGATTTGTTTGGTTTACAAGAATGATGCAGATTTGATAATTTTTAGGTTTAGCTTCTTATACAGTTTCATCAGGGCTAAGGTTAGGGTTCAATTTTGTCTAGGGTTCAAATACTCTTAGTGTTAGGGTTCAATTTTCTGTATTATTATGGTTAGGGTAAAATTTGGCTTAGAGTTAGTGTTTAATGTGGTTTCATGCTCATTTAGTTTTATGATTAGGGTTCAACTTTGTTTAGGGCTTTGATTACGATTCAATTTGGTTTAGGTTTAAATTTTATTTTAATTTATTGTTAGGGAACTAAGTTTCAAGTTATTGTGTGTTAGGGGTAGGGTTTAATTTGTATTGGGGTTTGGATTCAACTTTGTCTACTATCAGGTTTAAGATTCAATTTGGCCTATTTTTAGTTTTAGGATAACTATTTTTGTTTAAAGATTATAATTACATCAGGTTCAAAGTTAAGATTGGTATTTATTTAAGCTTATGGAGTGAGGTGTGGGTTTAATAATATTTAAGGTTGTATTTTAAAAGGTTTGGGATTTGATTTGATTCTATGTCCTTTTGATTTTTTTGGATTTAAAAAATGACGTAAATTTGATAATTGCTAGGTTTAGTTTCTTTTACTGTTTCATTAGGTCTAACGTTAGGGTTCAATTTTGTCTAGTGTTCAAATACTCTTAGTGTTAGGGTTCAATTTTTTTTATTGTTCACGTTAGGGTAAACTTTGGTTTAGAGTTAAGATTTGATTTTGTTTGATGTTTATTTAGTTTTATGATTATGGTTCAAGTTGTTTTAGGCTTTTGATTACAATTCAATTTGGTTTAGGTTTAAAATTTATTTTTGTTTTTTTTAGGGAACTAAGTTTCAATTTATTGTGTGTTAGAGGTAGGGTTTAGTTTGGATTGGGATTTGGATTCGGCTTTGTCTACTATCAGGTTTAAGATTCAATTTGGTCTATTTTTAGTTTTAGGATAACTATTTTTATTTAAAGATTATAATTACATCATGTTAAAAGTTAATGTTGGTATTTATTTAAGCTTGTGGAGTGAGGATTGGGTTTAATAATGTTTAAGGTTAAGTTTTAAAAGGGTTGAGATTTTATTTTATTCTATGTCCTTTTGGTTTGTTTGGATTAAAATAACGATGCAGGTTTGATAATTGCTAGTTTTAGTTTCTTATATTATTTCATTAGGTCTAGGGTTAGGGTTCAATTTTGTCTAGTGTTCAAATATTATTAGTGTTAGGGTTCAATTTTCTTTATTGTTAAGGTTAGGGTAAATTTTTGTTTAGAGTTAGTGTTTAAGTTGGTTTGATGTTCATTTAGTTTTATGATTAGGGTTCAACTTGCTTTAGGGTTTAGATTATGATTCAATTTGGTTTAGGTTGAAATTTTATTTTTGTTTGTTGTTAGGGAACTAAGTTTCAAGTTATTGTATTTTAGGGTTAGGGTTTAATTTTTATTGGGGTTTAGATTCATCTTTGTTTTCTATCAGGTTTAAGATTCAATTTGGCCTATTTTTAGTTTTAAGATAACTATTTTTGTTTAAAGATTATAAGTACATCAGGTTCAAAGTTAAGGTTGCTATATATTTAAGCCTATGGAGTAAGGTTTTGGTTTAATAATTTTAAGGTTACGTTTTAAAAGGGTTGGTATTTTATTTGATTCTATGTCCTTTTGATTTTTTTGGATTAAAATAACAACGCAGATTTGATAATTGCTAGGTTTAGTTTCTTATACTATTTCATTAGGTGTAGGGTTAGGGTTCAATTTTGCCTACTATTTAAATACTCTTAGTGTTAACATTCAATTTGATTTATTGTTAAGGTAAGAGTAAAATTTGGTTTAGAGTTAGTGTTTAATTTGGTTTCATGTTCATTTAGTTTTATGATTACGGTTCAACTTGCTTTAGGGTTTTGATTATGATTCAATTTGGTTTATGTTTTAAATGTATTTTTGTTTATAGTTAGGGAACTAAGTTTCAAGTTATTTATTACAAATGCTACAACATAGATTTGAAATCCTTTCACCAAGCTTAATAAAATTTTGTTACTTTGTGCTTTTATTCTCGATGCATTAACTATGAACATCAAATAATTGACATATCAAATGTTACATCAGACATGGCAGCACGTTGAAACATTTGTAACCCCATGTCATACCACCAATTAAGCTTAGCTAAATTTCATCTGAATTTCTACCCACATCATCACTCGATGATGCGCTAAAAGAGAAATGAACTCTCATCATGCCATTATTTTCCATGTCTCAATGAACTTCTACGTAGAGATAAATCACTCGCTAATGCACTGAGACTGGAGCAATCTCTCTATGCACCACTGCATGGACCCACCTTTCATCTAACATGCCTCATGATTTATTATGTGGGACCTAGTTTTGGCCTATGAGGAAGCAAGGATGTTACATGTGGCACTCTAATGACTGATGGACGCACTTGGTTATTGACATATGGAGGTGATGTGTATCAGTCAAAGTTGTGTGACTCGCCATGCTCATCAGCCTAGGTGGAGATTGATGGCTGTGATTTAAATATTTAAAGGACTATCACATGACAATGTCTATGCAGGAGCCAAGATGCACCATACATTTATTGCATGGGTAGTCGAGTTGATAGCTGAACCAAGCGATATTAATTTTGAAATGATGGTCGAGTTAATTTTCAGATTGCATTGAAAATTTTAAGAGCTATGCAGTCAAGAGTTTGAGGTACACAAACACAATTATAGAGAAAGTGTCTAATACTATTGTTAGTAATAACTGAGAGGGCGGGGTGAATCAGTGGCCTCAAAAATTAATCCTTAAATCAACCCTTTAAACTTATAACCAAAAATTATATCTCAATTTATCTTTTGTCCTACAAGATGAATGCCTTGAATTACTTATACCAATTTCCTACTTTTCAGATTGCTCTGTTAAACCTTCTTCTATATGTTTACCGATAACCAGTCATCTATTTACCAAAATACACTAAATATGTAGAGTATACTGATAAATCCATAATCAACTATGTAAGATACAAAACAGTAAAGAAATGAATCATACACACATAACACATAGATTTTTAACATGGAAACCTTGTTAAAGGAAAAACCACTGGGACCGGTACCCCAAATTTTTAGTCTTCTAAAGTGAGCCCTGTTAAGAGCCAACCCTATTAAAGGTTGCAAACATACTATTAGGTGTGACCTTGTTAGAGGATTTAGAAATAGTTTGTCAACTAGTATCTGTCATCTAATGCTACCATCCTTGATCAAATACTCACTTGGCCTGTCAATAGGTATCGGGCATATCCAATTCTACTTTTGTGATCAAATTTTTTGATACTCCTTGGGATGTATCTCAATTGAAAAAGACTTTTAAGTCTTGCTCGGTTAAGAGGCTTATATGCTTCAATGGTTAAACTAAAACACTAATGATATGTTCATACATACAACTCAATTGTAGATTTTTAGATCTATTGTAGGTCCATTACTTCACTGATCAATATAATCAAATGTATACCTTTTCTCCACACTTGTTCTGCTCTGTGATTCTTGTCTCAATGTTCGTCGGTGTCTGCAGAATCTAGCTCTTCCTTTAGCTTGTTGATCAAGACTAAAATGAAGACTTTCTTCTCCTTCAGATTTTCTTTAGCATCTTTCCTCTTCTCTTTCTCACCTCACACACACAATTTGTAATGAATTGGGTTTGTCTCTTATAGACATGATTTCCTCTTTTCTATGATTTCTTGATCTTGGCATGTTCAACAATCTTTGCCAATAGATTTAAAGCAAATCTCCAGTCTGATCTCATAGATATCTTCTTGCCAACTAGACAAAGCAACTTTAAATCAACTAATTATCTCCGTAATATATAGATGATTAAAACAATGATAAGTATCAGTTAACTCTATCTTTAGCTCTTTACAGCTAAGCAGTTTGTCATTTTCTGAACTCTCTATTATTTCGGTCAACACTTTAGTTAATCATCGGTGATAACTAACTATTTTGTCGGTGTGACTTCAATTGTCATCAGGATCTTCGTCCTTTGTTTTTTTTGTCGGGCAACATTGAAATTATGTCCGTCGGGTTACTCTGTGTTTTGCTCATCGGGCAACACTGTAACTTTGATCATTGGTAATGTTGTTCATTTCCTCGTCAGGAAACACTATGACTTTATTCTTTTACTCTGACCATTGGGTGCACTCCGTCAGTGTTTATAGTCACTTAGTGAATACTTGACTTGTATGCATTACTGATAGAATAACCTTGATTCATGAGTTCTTTGAAGTCTTTGGCAGTATCTCCATGACCATACAGATTATATTAAGTTGACATCAATGACAATACAATACATTAACTGATTTAATGCCTTACATGATCATCAACTTAACATCTTCAAACATTCAATCAGTTACATGTCATCAATCTCTCCCTTTGGCATTGATGACAACATACTACATTATCATACTATACTATTGCTAATACAATATGAAATATACAGTTTCATCAAGCTTTCCTAATGTAACTAATACAAATGTCTATCTATCGGTAAGCTCAAATAGCTTTGATTTGATTCTTGCATCTTTCCTTATGTCTTTAATTCCTTCACTGGATAGATGTAGAATCTTTTCTTTCTTTGGTGTGATGTGTTCTCCTTCTGTGTCAAACTCTCTCCCTTTGACTATTCTTGTCTCTTGATGTTTTCTCTCCCTTTGTATTTGCTCTCCCTTTCTGACTACTTTTCTCCCTTTGGATAATCTCTCCCTGAGATAATGGATAAACTATCTCCCTTTATCAATATGATAATGAGATATTTCTCTCCCTTTGAAATTAATGCCAAACATCTTTTTAAAAAAAAAATTGTGACAGTGATGCCAAATGGACCTTTTTCAATCCATAATATATTCCTTGAATTTCCCAATCCATCCATAATAACTCTATTTTCTTGGAGTAGATGAATACCTTGTTGTGTATAGATTTATCTTTGAAGACCATCTCTCTGCTTGCATCAACATGAATGATATTATGATAATATGTAGGTTGATGTAGCCTTCTAGTCAACTTACTGACCAGTAGACAAGGGTCTTACCCCTAGTATCTTTCTCAAGTACTCAAATGCATCCTTGGGCAGTGGCTTGGTGAAGATATCGGCCAATTATTCCTTTGATTGCACATACTCAACTATCACCTCCTTTTCTTGAACTTGTTCTCTCAAATAATGATACTTGATGGCAATATGCTTTATTTTAGAAATGCATGACTGGATTCTTGAAAATGTTTATTGTACTTGTATTATCACAATAGATAATTATTAGTTCTAAAATTTTCATATGTATGGCTTCCAGTAACTATTTGATCCATGCAATATTTGAGCAGTTTGCAGTACCAAAAACATACTCTACCTCTGCAGTAGATTGTGAGATGCATCCTTGTTTCTTGTTGATCCATGTGACAAGTCTGTCACCCATGAAGAACGCTCCTCCAGTTCTACTCTTCCGGTCATCAAGATTTCCATCCCAATCAGCGTCGGTAAAAACCTTAAGTTCAAATTTTCCTTCTCTTCTATACCATAAGCCACATTACTCGGTATTCTTCAGATATCTTAGAATTATTTTCATAGCAGTCAAATGTGATTCTCTGGGGTTAGCAAAAAATCTAGCAATAATTACTATTGCATGTGCAATATCTGGTCTAGTATGTACAACATACATGAGTTTTCCAATCATTGATCTGTACAAAGTCTGATTTACCTCTGATGACTTATCCTCCTTTGTTAGTTTGCATCTAGTTTCCATCGGTGTTCCAAGTGGTTTGGACTCTTCCATCTTGAATATTTTCAGTACTTCTTTGATGTACTTGGATTGTGTAATTAAAATACCTTGATCTTGTTGCATGATTTGCAGACTAAGAAAGAGCTTGATCCCTCCAAACGTAGACATCTCAAACTCTTTGCTCATTCCATTTGCAAATGATTTGCATAGCATATCATTGCCTCCAAATATGATTTCATCAACAAATATCTCAGCAATCAAAATGTTAGCATCAGTATCTTCCTTCAAATAAAGATTACTATTTTCACTAGTCCTTACAAATCCAATACTTATGAGATAGGAATTAAGTCTTTCATACCAGGCTCGGGGTGCTTGTTTCAATCCATACAAGGCTTTGTGAAGTCTACATACCATGTCCCTCTTGTCTGGATCAACAAACCCTTTAGGTTGCTCAATGTGTACCTCTTCTTCAAGTATTCTATTTAGGAATGCAGACTTGACATCCATTTGATATACCTTGAATCCTTTGTATGCAGCATAAGCAAGCAATATTCTTACTCCTTCTAGCCTAGAAATGGGTACAAATGTTTCTCCATAGTCAATTCCTTCTTCTTTTGGATACCCCTTGCATACTAGTTTTGCCTTGTTTCTTGTTTCTTGTGACTTCTCCATTCTCATTCAGCTTATTCTTGAATAGCCATTTTGTACCGATGACATTCTTGTCATCTGGTCTTGGTACAAGTGTCCATGTCTTATTTTTCTCTATCTGTTCAATGTCCTCATTCATAGCACTTATCCATTCATCATTATCTAGTGCAGTATTGACAGATTTGGGCTCAAAATCACAAATAAGACATCTTGTAGTTAGAGACTTACTTCTAGTTCTCATACCAAATTTTTTATCTCCAATGATATGGTCCTATGGATGGTTCCTTTTGACATATCTTGCAAGTACAGGTTCAGCTCTTTGTCTATCAGCTTGATCATCATTTTGTTCTTCATTGTGTTCTCCATCAATTTTTGCATCATCTTGAGCAATATTATGATCGTCGGTATTTGCAGCCTGATGCTCAGGTGCAATGATCTATTGCTCAGGAGCTCTACATTTTTGGTAGGGTAGAGTGTCAGGTTCCTCATTGTAAGTAAACTTATTGTAGTCCTCTGGTTCTTTAGTGCTTTCCTTTTCATTCTTCTCTACAAATTCATCTATCTTTACATTTGCACTTTCAACAATTTTGTTAGAGGATTTGTTTAGACATTTATAAGCCTTGATCTTGGTAGAATACCCTAGAAAAATTACTTCATCACTCTTGGAGTCAAGTTTTCCATTTCTATCATCTTTTAAGATATAACATTGACTGCCAAAATTTTTGAAATAACTTACAATGGGTGTGTATCCATACCATAGCTCATAAGGTGTCTTTCTTCAATTGTACTATGTTCAATGTGTAAATAGTAGTACTGATAGCTTCTCTCTAGAAGATCTGGGTGATGCCTTTCTCTATCATCAGTGTCCTTGCACAATCAACTATGGATCTATTCCTTCTTTCAGCAATTCCATTCTACTGTGGTGTTCTTGGTGAAGAGACCTATATTTTGATTCCATGCTCATTAAAAAAGTTAGTGAATTCATCTGAAATAAATTCCCCTCCTCTATCTGGCCTTAAGCATTTTAACTCCTTACCACTTTTCTTCTCAACCATTGCTTTATACCATTTAAACATCTTAAATGCTTCTGATTTATCTTTTAGAAACATGGTTGTCATCATTCTAGAGTAATCATCAACAAAGAGAATAAAATATCTATCTCCATAATAACTCTTTGTCCTCATAGGTCCACATAAATCAGTATGGACTAATTCTAG
>MU224642.1:393258-422052 GCA_018584345.1 Thuja plicata
CATAGGTCCACATAAATCAGTATGGACTAATTCTAGAATTGCATCAGATGTATGGGTTTTTCTTTTAAAACTAGACTTTGTCATTTTACCTTTTTGACAATTCTTACACATGATGTTGTCAGGCTTGTTCATCGTCGGTAAGCCTCTGACATTTCTCTTTTTTCTAATCTTTATCATGTTGTCAAAATCCACATGACACAATCTTTTGTGACACAACCATATGTCTTCGTTTTCAGCAATCAAACAAGTGGTGTCGGTATCATTCAGATAGAATAAATTACCTTTTGTCTGCTCACCAGTACCAATCAGATTTCCTGATTTATTGAAGATCCTTGCCTTCTTATTTTCAAATGCTACTTTGTGACCTGAATTATTCAACTGAGAAACACTCAATAGATTATAATTTAGTCCATTTACCCAATAAACATTTTCACATTTTATCTAGTTATTCAACATTATGGTTCCTCTACCTTCAACTGGACAAGGTGTGTCATTACCCATTCTTACTGATCCACCTTTATAGTATTCAAAAGTCTCAAACTTTTGCTTATCACCAATCATATGGTGAGTGCAGCCACTATCTATGATCCAAACATCATTTTTACTAACTTTAGATATGAGAGTTGTTTCTACATACCTTTCTTCATCATCATCTGAACCATCTTTTACTATTACAAACACCATCTCGATGTCTTCATCAGATTCGGTGTCAGTGTCTTCATCTTTGCATTTTGCTAGGTAACTAGCCTTCTTTCCTTTGTCCTTATAGTCTTAGGTATCTCTTCTTTCTTATTGTCGATAGCTTCTGTAATCACCTCTATCAGACTTGTTTTCAAATGATTTGTCATTACTTTTGTCATCTTTTCTTCTGTTAGTAAATCTTGCAGCAAAGTGTCCAATCTCTTTGCAATTAAAACAAACAAGTGGTAATTTACCTTTGTATTTTCCTTTGCCTCTCTGCATTCTTCTAGCCATAAGTGCTTTAATTTCATCAAGATCATCTTCTTCATTTTCACTATCACTATATTTTCTCATAGTGTTTTTATGACTTGATTTACTTATTCTCATAGAAGTTTTGAATGCAGACTCTATATTTGGTAAGACACTATTATCAAAGTTATTCATCTCAAATGAAATTAGTCTTCCAATCAAACTGTCTAGAGTAACATTTCTATTTTCTACTGCTCTCATTTCTTGAATGGCAGATACCCTAATAGCATAAGTAAGTAGTAAGGTTCTTAGAATTTTGCTTACCACTATATCTTCTTCTAGTACACCTCCAACTCCTCGGATAGCATTGACTACCTCTTTGATTCTTGTGTTGTACTGAGTGATGTTTTCACCTTGTTTCATTTTGAGATCATCAAATTTTCCTCTAAGGATTTTTGCCTTGGCTCTCAAAACATTTTTGTCACCACCATTTACAAGCTTCAATTTGTCCCACATCTTCTTTGCAGTTTTGCAGGTTTTGACATCTTCAAATTTAGCATCGAAGAGTGAGGAAGCAAGTTCTATCATCATTCCATTGTGCTCATGCTTCTCTCTCATTTGTTCAACCATTGGTGCTCCTATGGGAAACACATATTCAGTGTCTAAGTATTGAGTAACATCATTACCAATACCTGATAAGTGCAGTCTTATTCTGCTCTACCATGAAGCAAAATTATCTTTGTTCAACTTAGGCACATCTCGTCTGTTCATCTTGTGATCTTTAGCTTAGGTCTTGAAACCTTCCTTTCTAAGCACACAAGCTCTGATACCAATTGTTAGTAATAACTGAGAGGGGGGAGAAATCAGTGGCCTCAAAAATTAATCCTTAAATCAACCCTTTAAACTTATAACAACAAATTATATCTCAAGTTATCTTCTGTCCTACAAGATGAATTCCTTGAATTACTTATATCAATTTACTACTTGTCGTATTGCTTTGTTAAACCTTCTCCTATATGTTTACCGATAAGCAGTCATCTATTTACTGAAACACAGTAAATATGCAGAGTATACCGATAAATCCAAAATAAACTATGTAAGATACAAAACAATAAAGAAATGAATCATACACACATAACACATGGATTTTTAACGTGGAAACCCTGTTAAAGGAAAAACTATTGGGACCGGTACCCCAAATTTTCACTCTTCTGAAGTGAGCCCTGTTAAGAGCCAACCTTGTTAAAGGTTACAAACACACTATTATGTGTGACCTTGTTAGAGGATTTAGACATAGTTTGTCAACTAGTATCTGGCATCTAATGCTACCATCCTTGATCAAACACTCACTTGGCCTGTCAATAGGTATCAGGCATATCCAATGCTACTTTTGTGATCAAAATTTTTGACACTCCTTGGGATGTATCTCAATTGAAAAAGACTTTTAAGTCCTTCTTGGTTAAGAGGCTTATATGCTTCAATGGTTAAACTGAAATACTAATGATCTGTTCATACATACAACTCAATTGCAGATTTTTAGATCTATTGTAGGTCCATTACTTCACTGATCAATATAATCAAATGTATACCTTTGCTCCACACTTATTCTGCTTTGTGGTTCTTGTCTCATTGTTCGTCGGTGTCTGCAAAATCTATCTCTTCCTTTAGCTTGTTGACCAGGACTGAAATGAAGACTTTCTTCTCCTTCAAATTTTCTTTAGCATCTTCCCTCTTCTCTTATTCACCCCACACACACAATTTGTAATGAATTGGGTTTGTCTCTTATAGACATGATTTCCTCTTTTCTAGGATTTCTTGATCTTAGCATGTTAAACAATCTTTGTCAATAGATTTAAATCAAATCTCCAGTCTGATCTTGTAGAGATCTTCTTGCCAACTAGACAAAGCAGCTTTAAATCAACTACTTATCTCTGTAATATTTGGATGATTAAAATAATGATAAGTATCAGTTAAATCTTTAGCTCTTGACAGCTAAGCATTTTGTCATTTTCTGAATTCTCTGTTTTGTCGGTCAACACTTCAGTTAGTCATCGGTGGTAACTGATTGTTCCTTCGGTGTGACTTCAGTTGTCATCGAGATCTTGTCCTTTGTTTTTTTCATTGGGCAACACTGAAATTTTATCTGTCGGGTTACTCTGTGTTTTGCTCATCGAGAAACACTATAACTTTGCTCATCGGTAATGTTGTTCATGTCCTCATCGGGCAACACTATGACTTTGTTCTTTTACTCTGACCATCAGGTGCACTCCGTCAGTGTTTACATTCACTTAGTGAATACTTGACTTGTATGCATTACTGATAGCATAGCCTTGATTCATGAGTTCTTTGAAATCTTTGGTAGTATCTCCATGACCATACAGATTATATTAAGTTGACATCAATGACAATAGAATACATTAACTTATTTAATTCCTTGCATGATCATCAACTTAACATCTTCAAACATTCAATCAGCTACATGTCATCAACTATTGGGGGTGATTTTCATGAACTTGCAAGTGTTTTTTCTCTTTGTTTTTGTGAAATATTTTCTGTGGGGTTTTTTCTGGTTCTTGTTAATTGTCAAATTGGATTTAGGAGAAATGAGTCAATAGAATGTATCTACGTCTACTTATGGGTCTGGTTCTGCTAAAAAGGGGCAAAGTAGAGCTTATTGGAAAGATTTAGTTGACTTGTTACACGAGACTACCAATGTGCAATCCACAAATGAACATAAATGGATGGATGATTTTTTAATGTGTAGGAATCTAATTACTGAAGCCTCAAGATGGGCCTTGTTTAATTACTTTTTCAATAACAAAATTAAGGGCCCTCCCATGTTAAATCCCTAATATTTGAATTTTTCCAAGTTAATAGTGTCAAATGTCTTTATTGAAGTAGAGTTCCTTAGGGAATTAGCCCATATATATTGCATGTTAACCAAGGTTATTAGAAGGGCAGCCCAGAGAACCCTACTAAGAATTGATAGATCATGTTTAACTGAGGCTTTTTGGATCACTGGTGCTAATTATATCAAAATTGACTTTGAGAGAGAGAAAATATGAATTATGAAGCCCATAGATGGGTATTTTAAAAAAAGGTGGTGCCTAGGTTCATGCTTAGGGTTAAGAGAAAGACTATCCCAATTACTAATAATGTAATGGAGCATTTTCCCCTTAAAGATTTCCAAAATTATTTTATGTACATGGTTAAAGTGTATTGCAAGGTTTCCAAACTTGATGGGGAGGATATAGTTCCAATTGATATAATGTGCATGGAGATGGCAATCAAGAACATGGAAGCTAATACATACTATGCCTTTGTAGCATACTTGGTGAATGCCTTACATGAAGGCCTAGTTGCTATCCAACAAAATCTTGCAGTGATTGATTTCAAAGATCACTCTTTATTATTTCATTTGATTTTATATTTCAATGTTGATAATATAGATAAAAGGTTGTACTTTGATAAGGTTTCCCCATCTAGAGAGAGGATTTCTATGCAATTTTGGACAAGATTGTGGGATGTGAGCCACCCGACCCTTAGTTTTGTATTTTTTTAAAATTTGATTGTTGCCCCCTTCATGAACCTCTTTGGGAGAGACAAAAGTAGGCTAAGTATTTAGGTCATAAAGTTGGTAATGTTGAATCAAGAGGTTTCTGATAGGCCCTTTGATCACAACTAGGGTTACTTTTATTTCTTTGACGACTTCACTCTGTTCAGAGTTTATGGTTGCCTGCAACCTTCTCATATATTGTCATTTTTTGTACCTGATAGAGTTGTTATTATTGAGTTTTTTCTAGAAATTATTGTTTGTTGAGAGGGACTACTTGCATAATAAGAGAAAGGCTACTCTTGTTCCCAGATTGATTAAATTTTTAGAATTATTCATTGGCAAACAAGTAATTTAAGACCTCAACACCTTCTTGAAGCAATTCAAGTTGAATACTACTCACAAGTTCTGTGATGCAGAGGGTTTTATCAGGGGTTATTTGTGCAGATGATACCTTGGACAAAGCTTCCCCCTCATGAGCCTTTGGACAATGAATACATAGTGAGAAATTTTTCATTCAAGAAGGATGTTTTGGAAATCAAGGAAAAATGGAGGAACCTGGTGATGTACGAAACAAGGTTGACTCGGGTAAATAACATTTTCCCTGGATTTTACCATGATTTACCTCCTCTTCAAATAATTGAGGAGATGATGAAAATTATGATAATCTGATGGATCAAATGCCAACTCTTCCACCTTATCAACATCAAAGAGAAAATATAGTTACAAGTTCAAAAGATGATTCTAACACTCCCTCTTCTACTGAGGAACCCCCTCCTAAAATGGCAAGGAATCAAATTGAGGAGTATACCTATAATGATGTGGCTGATAGAAATGATCATGAAGTTGATCAAAGAACAAGGAGACTTAGGGAGAAGATTAGGGAAGGACCTGGTGATGGTTTGGAATTGTATAAAGATTAGCCATTGGGAAAATTGATAGATGATAGGGAGATTGCTTCTCAAAAATTCTTAGAGGATGAGAATTTCATACATACTGTGAAGTTCAAAAGTTTCTTGATGAAGTTGAAAGGAAGATAGGTTAATATGTTTATAGATAATGAGGGATAATATTATAGGATTGAAAAAATGTTGCACTTGGCACTTGGAAAAGATATGATCCTGGTTTAGTTCAAATGACAGTTGAAGAGGCCAGGAAACTTGTTATTGAATGTGACATGTTATTGCTTCCAGGGTGGGATTTGCAGTCCACTTTTATTATTGATCAAATTAGGAATCAAACTAACAATGTTTTCTCCTCTAAGCATGAGTATGGTGCTTTCTTGAGAGAGTCAGGTTTTGACCCCAAATCAAAACCCTTTCTATTTGGGTATTATCCCCTGCTGCACATAAGCCTCATATGATTAATATCAGTGAAGAAAGGTGAGGTGATTCCATCAATAAGACTGTTTAGAACATTGGTCAACTGGAGATTCCAGACATTCTTAACTACAAGTCAATGATGAATAAGGAAATTGTAGAGGACAAATATAAGATTCATAAGGAGATGTATATTGACTTGGTGAGAATGTCTAAGAAGTATGAGGAGGTCCTGATTGAGAATGCAACATTGAAAGAAAAATTATAGATATATGTTTCAAGGTTTTGCTAGCCTACAAATGAACAACCAGTTGTAGGTGAGGAAATTGTGTCTCAAGATGTACATAATAGGTTGGAGGATTATGCTAGCAAGATTGAATATTTAAAAGAGGAAGTGCAAAAAAAGAGTGTCAGTGTTCTCATGAAGGTTCTTCAACATAGGATTGACAATGTCAAGTCTAATTTTGATGTTGTTCATGCTTCCTACTCTTCTTTAGTTCAATTTGAGAGGCTAAGTGATTATTTTATTTCCTACTTTGAGCCTTTTTTCACTGCGTGGTCAACAAGGTCAATTATTATTATCTAATCAAATGTTGCAAAAAAATACAGGGATGATTTGTCTCCTATTATTGAGGACACCAAATAAATGATCAATTTGTTAGTTCCTTTATTGGAATACTTTAAGGGGAAGAAATAATTAATCAATACCAAATTAAAATCCTTGGTAGGCCTTGACCATCCTCTGGTTCCACACATTTTAGATAAAGAAAAGAACATGAAAGAAGTAGAGGAGTGGAAATATGATTTTGGTCTCATATGACCAAGCATGGAGACCATGATTTATTTTGATAGTGATATTGATGTCCCCGAGTTAAATGATGTTTTGGATATGATGATTAAGTTTGAGATTAGTTTTAGCAATTTAATCAAAGACTCTTGTGCTATTAGAGATGTCAAGTGGGTAGAATTTTTGTTACTGATTGATAGTTTGAAATATTGCAGGATGCTGAGAGAGAGAGAAGTAAACAAATGGAGTTATTTTACCGAGGGAAAGATAAAACAAGTTAATCAATGACAAGGCTCGATCTCTCCTTTTTGGTTCTTTGTTTTTTTGATCTCATTGTGTGATGATAGGGTCACCAACATAATTCAAGGAGGTTAAGCAGTTATCTACATGGACATCTTTCTAGGCTCAATTATGCCATGGATGTGCCATATTGTTAGGAATGAAACTTCTAACCAAATTGAAGGTGATAGGATAATTTTAGTGCCCTCATTTTTCTCCTGTTATTTTTCTTGTTGGATTTGCTTACATCTTGTAATAGACACATCACCATTTGGTTCAACTATTTTTTTGTTGCGATTTTGTCGATTGAGATTTATGTTCCAGAGAATGAGATTTTTAATGTCTCATAAGCTTGTCTACTTTTCTGTGATAGGTTTGGAATAGAATTTCTATTTTGATTTGATTCCAAAAAATTATTTGAAGCTTGTTCCCCCAAGTTATATAAGGGACTCTAGGATCATTTGTTGAAGGTTCCCAAATTTTATATTCATAGAGAGCATAATAGAAATGGTAATTCTTTCAAAAATAAGGAAGTGACAAAGTTTCTTGACAAACATCGTATCAAAAAATGCTTCTCTACTCCTTATTATCCTCAATCTAATGGACAAGTCAAAGTATCTAATAAGTTAATTGAGAAAATCCTTCAGAAAGTTGTTAATTTACATGGTAAGGATTGACATACTTAATTGACCTATTCTTTATGGGCTTACAAAACAAGTATTCATATAGCTACAGGAACAACTCCTTATAACTTGGTTTATGGTGCATATGCGATTATGCCTTTGGAGTTAGAAATTCCTTCACTAAGGATTTCTCTTAAGGGCCTCATTGATAATGATACTTCTAGCGAGCAACACATTCAACCACTTGACATTTTAGATGAACATCTTATTAATACTCTTGAACATATTCAAGCATAACACAAGTCCTTATAGAGATGGTACAATAGCAAAGTCATTGAATGATCCTTACAATTGGAGATTTGGTTCTTTATGAGAATCAATGCAACATTAATGCACTACTTGAGGAAAAATGAAATTTAGTCCTAATTGGCCTGGTCCCTTCATCATTACTAAATTTTATGGTTTTGGTACATATAAGATAGAAGATATGGATGGTACACCCTTTAAAGACCCTATAAATGCTATGAATATCTCTCTCTCTCTCTCTCTCTCTCTCTCTCTCTCTCTCTCTCTCTCTCTCTCTCTCTCTCTCTCTTTTTTTNGCTATGTATATCTCTCTCTCTCTCTCTCTCTCTCTCTCTCTCTCTCTCTCTCTCTCTCTCTCTCTCTCTCTCTCTTTTCATGTCTTTCATTTTTCTAGATTAAGTTGTGTATTGCTATCTCTTAATTAAAGAATGTATGTTAGATAGTTAGGTAATTGATTTTCTATTTCATATACTACTTTGTTCATGACAAAAATACATAAATTTATTTTGTCTTGGATTCATTTTTGTGACATCTTTTTCATTTTTATTACAATATTACTTAATGATATTAACACACTTCTTCATTCTTTCCATGTTCCATGCTTGATAAATTTGTGTTTAGTTAATACTTTAACTAGATTGCAGGTTCATTTATCTACATGGATAAATTACATCATCAATAGTTGTATTTAATTAGTAAGTATCTTGATTAAATCACATGTATATCATTTTAATTATTATAGCATTAGTTCCAAAATCGATCATAATAAGCATTGAAATTAGATATATACATTCGCCACCATGTTTGCATTATTTTAAACATGAGAAAAACCAACATAATGTTTAAAGCAACATATATGTGTGTGAAATAATACAATGACATGGTCATCGCTGTTCAAAATAAAAATACAAATATAAGCATATAATCAAATCTCATCCATAGGATGGTGGCTCCTTGAGTCCTACGACCTGCAATGGGATGGAGGTCATGGGGTAGATGAGTGTCTATGAGATGCCATGGAATGTGAATAGCTCCTAGGTGAGCATTGCATATCATATCCTTGGATGACACATCATAACTCCTAATTCTATCATCTAGATGCCTCAAGCATGCATCTGGACTCTTATATATCTCCCTCCATCCTCTCTACTATGCATTGGATTTTCTCTCGCTCCTCCCTTCCTATGTCTAGCTCTAGTCTTATAGGTGTGAATATGTCCCTGTGCCACCCTACATCTCGATGTGGTTCATACTCATGACCCTTCGATGATGATGGGATCAATGCTACTAAGGTCATATCCTTGGATACCCGACTCACAAATTTGCACCATCCATCGGTGCCAACTATAAAAGTCTAATTATATCAATGACATGTATATTATAAAAATGCATTTATGTATTTAAATCAAATTTTGTACATAGATCTTGTTAGGGATTTTTCTTGCAAGTATCTTTTAAAACCAATATGAATGCTTGCTCTTGTATATTTCCAATATTCTATATGCAAGAAAAGCCTAATTGATGAGGTTTGGATATGATCCTCCTTTTTTGAGATCCATTGACTCGGGCAGGTATTACCTTTGAATGATTACTTAGTTGACAATATCTATTATGGTGGATTATGCCTTCTTACTAATTTGTTGAATGCCTTTTACTATATAAATAAGTAGATAACTATGCAAGTGACTATGAATAATGTGATACAGAGCTTAATGAGCCAAACTAGTATTTTGACAATAGCAAATAGTAGTGCAATAAGGATTCTCATCCTTCTTCCTTTTATAGTTCTTCTGAACTTAGGAGGGGCAACCTATTTGATTCTCTCTTGAAGGAATCAACAGACTTTAATTGTATACTCTATGAGTACAATTACTTATGAATGTATGCTTTCTTATAAATTTAATGTAATTGAATGATTATTCTTAAATGATGGATGATTGAACAATTACTTGCAAAACTATAAACCAGTGCCTGATCCTATGGGCTACAGAGTCAATATTGAATGCAAATCCATAATTAGGTGACTAATGAAAATAATTACAACCTATATAGCATGCCTTAAAAACTATCCACTCACTCCTATAGCTTTGTTTATCAGATCTTAAACATCAATATTCAGCTTCCTGGAATCACTTGAAAGAATTACTCCTTCCTTGAAGGACCTCACAAATGACTGCACAACTACCTTGAAGTTGATGTATTTAAATGCCTTACAAATAAACACATAAAAACTTGAACATAAATAAAAGAGACAACAAAAGATATAAAATAGAGATTTCAATGTATTTTATTAATGTCTAATTGCTTCAAAATATATACAATAGATAAAAGGTACAGAGGCTCAGACAAAATTGTAGTAGTCTGCCTTGTAATTATATTCCATCATCCTTAAAAATGTTACAATAAACTCTATTTATAGGCTAAAACCATCTTGGAATCCTTAAGAAGTAAGGATGCTACAAGCTTCAGATGGTTTTAAGACCTAACCCTAAAATATAGAAAAGACAAAAGATAGGAAAGAACCAAGTGGTGGAAGGACAAAAATGAAGAATAAGATCGGATTTGTTCTTTGTCTTCTTGTGATCTTTGGCGCCTTTGTCTGTATATATTCAGGATAGAATCTGATATTTGTAGCTAGACCTAGTGACCACCATTATAGGCTAATTTACACTAGTCTTTATGATAGCTAACCTCTCTGTGCTCAAAGAGCAGGTGTCATGTGTCCTATTCTTCATCCATTATGTCCAAGTCAACCGTGATAAGATTTTTCTTCTTGGGCTTTGTTAAAACATCCCATGCTGTAACATCTTCTTCCTTTGGCCATTCAAAGCTCTGTATGTTTTCCAATTGGGTCTTCTACCTCTCCCACCTGGCATCCGTAATGCTCTTGACATCTGTGATGAATTTGTTGAAATATGTTTCTGCTTTAAATGCTTCATCTAAAATCTTATTGTATCTTTCCATATCCAATCCTCCCTTGTCAGAAACATAACCCTCTTTACTAGGTAGCACAATGTAAAATTATAAGCCTCATGCCCCTAGTGGCTTGATCTGATTATCTTTTGATCTTATTAGTGGCACAAACCTATTGTAATTAGGCCCAAACATAATTAACCTTGCCTCGATCTGATTAGCCTTGCCTTTGAAAAAGGACAAGGTTGCCCCTATCTATTCTATCTCAACCCAAACCTGGGTTACTACCTCTGTAAAATCTGATCTATGTGGTTGCAAAGATGTTAACCTTTCAAACAATCTTGTTCTCCCTAACCATGTAGCATAGTATGGGTTAAAAATTGAGACAAAATTGTTGACTTCTACTTGCAGGCTTGGCAATTTTCCATAGGCTCCATAAACAATATCTATTTTAGCCTTTATTATATTAATCCTATGCTGCAAAATTTTAGTCAGTGCACCCAAAACAACATTATTGTGCTCACTAGTCCCCTACCCTATTTCTGCAGCAACATGCTCTATTTCCTCTGTTTGAATTTTTGCATATTTTCCTTCCTTGTGCTCTGCAGGGGAAACTTCAGGCATGTCTAGAAGTTTCTATGTTAATTCTACAATTATCTTCTCTTGTGCTTTAATCTTTATCAAACCCAATTCCCTGTCCTTGACTATGTCACTGGTTTCATTGGCTAATTTCTTGAATCTCTCAGACATCTAGGCAGCCTTAGCGTCATTTAACTGTGCAAAATGGGTGAGAACTTGGGAAATTTCCAAGTCTCTTGTGTTCTAGATAGACCAAATGATCTTTTCCCCCTCCATTTTCTCTTGTATTTTTAACAAGGAAGGCTTCTGATATTTTGGATCTAAGCTCCACATTGCTAAGACCTGGGATTTTGGATTGTATCCAAATCCTCTTATCATCTCTCCAACTTGTATTTGTGATGACAGCTTAACATCAAGTTGTTTCCTCATTTGGTCTAGTATGAAGGCTGAGGCTAAATCCCATCCTTCTACCAATAAAATCCCACCAGACTTTACCAGTTGCCTAGCTTCTTCTGGTGTGATCTTCTCTGAATCAAGATCATAATCCTGCAATACTTGTAAGGCCTCACTGGTCACTGGATCTCCTCCTGCTAATTGCAACTATGCACCCACTTTATTTTGCTTATTCTAGATAAGAAATTCCTTAAACTCCTTGGTCTTAATAAAATTTTCATCATTTAGGAATTGCTCTTGGTGCACCAATCTCTCATCAGTGCATGTTAGAAGTGGCAAATCTATTTCCTCTTCATCATCTTTCTGCAGCTTCTTTCCTGCTCTTATCTGCTTCCTAAGCTGATGATCATAAGCTCTATCACCAATGATAAGAGCACCAATTCTATCATTTTTCTTCTCTTTCTTATTATTATGTGATGGCTCCCCTATTTCTACTCTTTGTTTCTTTGGTGGGGGCTCATCAGTGACCTCAGTCTCTAGTACCTCTATTAGGTCAATCACTTTTTCTCCCTCAGCTGCATGTTCTTCAACAAATGGCTGATTCACTGGAGGGGAGTTAGGAAGTGAATATTCTTCATCACTATCTTCATCATATTCTGATGAAGAATGCCCTTTATGGCCTTTTTCCTTCACTTCCAGTGCATCTTCAAGTTGAACACATAGTAAATTGTAAGACTCAACCATGTCATCAAGTCTCTTAAGATATGGTAGATCTGGGAAGAAACCTCCAAAAGAGATTCCTTTCCTCTTCACTTGTCTCTCCAAATCCATTAGTTCACTAAAATTATTAGCCCTTTGATTAACCTCCTCATCTTCTAGTATATTCCTAATGAGGTCTTCCTCTATACATTGCTCATGTTCTCTAGTAAAAGGAATAGTAGGTGTTAGGAGCTTGTTTGCACTTATTATAAAGCCTTCTATGGAAATGTATCTACATAGGACTACATTCATCCTATAGTGAATCATCCAATTATTTACTGGATCTACTACCCTTTTACCAATTGTAAAATTGTAGATTCTGAACTACCTTAGGGTAAATGTACCCTTCCTGTGACAAGCTAGGTGCTCCCTGCTTGTCAAAATCAACTGTCTAATAAATTCCATTGTTGCAATTCTGGGTGGCACATGGAATGGGAGAATATGGGGTGGATGAGTACAACCATAAACCCTAATCAAAGTGTAATTCTTCTCATAATAGAAATCCCCGCAATTGTGGTCTCCTAGCCATTTATCAACATACTGGCATGGTCTCAGTAGTTGCAGTACCTTCACTGGTAGCCTATTCTTATATACACCTAGACACTTGAGGATTGGGTATACTATCCAGTTCTCAAAAGCACAAAATTCTTGCTTTATGGAGGTGTAGTTCCACAC
This sequence comes from Thuja plicata, assembly GCA_018584345.1. Lineage (NCBI taxonomy): Eukaryota > Viridiplantae > Streptophyta > Pinopsida > Cupressales > Cupressaceae > Thuja > Thuja plicata. The sequence continues at coordinate 406,375 of MU224642.1, forward strand.
TCTCAACCAAAATGGTATTTGGTTGCCTTGATTCTGATGAAACCTCTAAGGCCTCAAATATTGGCAATTCATGAGAGGAAAATTATAATACAAAATCAAATGCATCAACATGGAATAATGCATGAATTTGGGGTCTTTCTCCTTGTTTTGGATATCAACAAACCCTTGATGCATTTTATCAATTATATATTGAATATAATCATAGTTCATGCTGGTATGAGGGCTCTACATATCTAGGACAATAATAAGGACATCTGAACTTATTCTTTCAGGCCCTCCATCCTTTCCCAAAACTCTGCACAATGCATATGAAATGTACTTCATATAGAAGTTGAGGTCCTTATAGTAGTAGGGAGCAGTCCCTGGGATAGGTGGTATGTAACTCTTCATTCTTCTAGGCACATGATACTCCTAGATCAGCTTTGATGCAATGCCAGACTCTCTTGTATATGTGGCCTCTAAACTTTTCAAATTTATCTCCGTAGCCATTGGATGATAAACATTGAACGCTTTCATAAATGAATTCCTATCTAGGGTTACTAGGGGTTTTCCATCATCCATTTTTATAGTCTTGGTTAGGACATCATACCTACTGACCATCTTTAAAATTAAATCAACATCTATAAATATATCTGGGACTACTAATTTGGCTAGTCCACAGGTCCATGGGTTTGAAATTGGCACAACTTCATCACTATTTTTATAAAAATAATTGAAAAGGGAATAACCGGAAGAACATAGAGTCTTGGCATCCCTAATAAATGACAAATCATCTACAAGATTGTTAGCATTTACCTTTCTATCCTAACTAGATCCTGGTAACATAGTGATGAATTCCTCAGAGTAATTTTGCTTCCCTTTCATGTCATCTTCTGCATCACCACTTCTTCCGCTAGTAGAAGCTACGCTCATTGCCTAACTCGTCTTGTCTACTATTCTGTTCCAATTTATCTCACCAATATTGAAACAAATCTATTCTCTAGATCACTCGCTTCCAATTGTAAATTAATTGAATTCTTCTGTAGCATTGATAACCATTCAAATTCCTTAAATTCATAGCTGAAAATTGGCTTGTTTCACTCTGCAAATCTGAGAAGCTCTGTTTTCTGCATATACTGATTACTTAGCAAATTTTTTCTCTGAAAATAATAAACTCTTGGTAAGAAGGAATGATTTAACAGTAACCCTTATTTATTTTTGAATCATCAATGCATAAATCATACAATTGTGATTCAATCACTTTTGTCTTCAATTCTTCATGTTGTGAAATCAATTTTTGTTCTAGCTGTAGCCTCTAAAAGTGACAGGAAATCAAATATGAATGAGTGCTTTTGGATAAAATAACCGTTATTATATTCAAACAGGATCCAAATTTGATCTGATTGGCTATCTCATATACAACTCATCTATCTTTCATCACAATTGTCATAAATCTCTTAATTCTCATTGGCTAGCAACTGTACATCCTGGCAGCGAAGAAAAGTCTGTGTTTCAAACTCTGGTTTTCTTCCTAGCAATCTCGTGAATGTGTACTCTCCTTGTCACTAAAATTTATTCTTAATTGTGGTTTCCTATGGAGACTTGGGGACTGCCACATGATCAACTTCCTGATCAACAGTTATCTCCTTATCGCCAGATGAAATATCTTAACTCACATTCTTTCTGAGACTTGGCGACTGAGCCTTCTACTAACTCCTTTTTTACCTTGGTTTCCTTCTGGAGACTTGGCAACTTTGTAATCTCTGTGTCGCCAAAGAAACCTTTTAACTCATAATTTATTTGGAGATAACGCAACTAAGGCTTTATCTCTTACTCACTGAATAATTTTACACTTATCATATTTATCTGGAGATAACGCGACTAAGGCTTTATCTCTTAATCACTGAATAATTTTACACTTAACATATTTGTCTGGAGATAACTCGACTACCATTGATCTTATTTTATCTGCATCTGACGATCTGCATTGAGTCTCCAGATTTTAAAGGCAAACCCTAATTTTTCATGAGACTATGTGACCATTATCTCCAAGTCGCCAGATGTATTCTTCACTTTAAACTTTTATCAGAGACTACACGACTATTAAACACTTGTCTCAGTGTTATCCCTTTTGTCTCCTAATCATTGGATTGCCTTTGACTTTTCAAACTTTCCTAGTTAATTAGCACCAATCGTTGGATCTTCTTTCATCTTATGGTTGTCGCCAAGTCTCATGACTTTTAACTTAACTCTTGCTTTCTTCTATGACCCAGCGACAACACTAATACTGAAACTGACATTTAACTCTAGTTTTTTCAGGAGACTTTGCGACTGTGGAAACTCAGTGTCACTGAATGATTTTCAAACAATAGAATTTATTAAGAGTTTTCCCGACCACCGTTGGATCAAACTTAAGATGGACGGTTTGTGCTAAGTCTCCCTATCATCTGTGGTATATTCTTTTCCATTGGGAGATAAGATGACAAAGAATTTTCACTAAGTCTCTAAACATAATTAAATATTCTCTTCAACTTTAGAGACCTAGAGACTAACTTTAAAAAGGCACATGATATATTCTCAATACTTAAGTTACGAAAAAGTAACTTCAAAATAGAAACAAGACTGAGATATTAGGGCTTTTATCCATTTTTTAGCAGAAGCAAACCTAGGAATTAGGGTTTTTTGCATATTTCACTAGGTTCATGGCTAAAAATTATCATTTGCACATGTATTTAAAGAATTTAAGACATGATTTTCAACTCTTAAGCACATAAATGACTGGGAATTTCAAAAATTTACTGGCAGACTACAAAATTGGAAATACAACCAATAGATCTCTCTCTTGGTACCCAAGACTGATAGTAGTTGTGATCTATGGTACTATACCATGGGATGATGCTGGGGGAATAGAGGCACTACCCTCTCCTTTCTTCTATATCAGTAATCCCCTCAAGGGTGGGTTCTCTGATGAGGCTCTCTACGGTTGTCTCCTCAAGAGAGTTCTATCTATTTCCTCCTCCTCCTCAAATCCTCCCTAGTTTCTTCCAATAGGTGCCTCCTCGACCTCAGATCTAAGCTATTCATCCTCCTCATCATCTCCCTCCTTTATTTCCTCATCCCACTCCTCATCTCTATTTGTTTGTGTCCCTATCCTATGCCATGGCCTTGAGTCTCTCACAAGGTAGTTTTCCAGAAAGATGATGCAAACTCCATGAAATATCGCATATCTCAGATTCTCTCTCAACACACTTACATCCTCTACATTATTGGGAATGAAAATATATAATCCATACCTTTCTAATGAGTGTGTATCTTCTATCTCATCTGGAGTAGATCTCGATTGGGCCATAAGCCTCAGTCTATACCATTCACCACATGAATAGATGGACACACCTCTCGGTGCATCTTGTGGAAAGTCAAACTGCCTTTTCATTCTATCAATGTAAAATGAAACCATAATGTAGCTATGCCATCCCCCTAACCATCTATCCCTCTTCATGCATCTCATCTATCGATGTGTGTCAGTTCATACTACCATCCACTGGTATTGCCTCCATATGATATCAGTTCCCTACAAATAATCAATGGCGATTCTCCAATATAATAAGTCTCCCTATTGTCACATATTTCTCAATGGATAAGAAAAGGCACGATGATCTATCATATATATCTCAATAGTGCATCTGACTAGCCGTGTACATGTGATATTCTCAAACATCCAAACTTATAGCAATGTGCATATTGTGAGGCTCTTCCATTGGTAGCGGACATATCTCCCTAACTTGTAATACAAGGGTGAAAGTACACTCATCCCCCAAGAGTAGACAATATTTTTCTCTTTCATACTCTAAACAACATGAGTAAGACATGCTGGAAAGGCAGCCCCTCTACAATCCAGTGTCACTACCATGACAATCGTGCATATCATTACCTTTCTGACCAACAATACATCCTCTACAGTACACAACATTGCCTCTAGTGATATCTAAAAAGAGAACTCATGAGGATGAAAGCACCCTATATGGAATAATTGATTGGAACCCATCTCTGTCTATGATTGAGAGGTAACCATCTTGCCCGTCCTCCCTCAGATAGGTAATCGCATGATGCGGTTAGAGTAACAGTCATCTCCCTAGTGGGTAGATGGAATGTATATGTGTCCTCATCCCACCGTTCCATAAGTACCATCAACATCACACTGTGGAATATTATCACTGGTAATCGATATACCCAATACAAGCCCACATCTATCACCAATGCTAGATCATCGGGGTTCAAGTCTCGTATCTGACTCCGTAAGTATGAAAACACCGACAAACCTAAGTTCTCTCGCATGGTAGGATGTTCCTAAAATCACATAACAATAAAATAATATTAGTATACAATGCATATATCACCATACAAGTACATCAAAAAGTCCAAACTGTAAATTCTGGGAATATAACACCTTGGAAGGTACAGGGTGACCAGCAAGGTACAAGGCGAAATGTAGGAAACTGTAACATAGAAAAGAGAAGGTGAAGGTAATGTTAATTCGCCAAATATTTTTATGTACATTAGGGAAAGAGAAAGAGGGATCCCCCAATATAGCCTTTAAAAGAACCCAAATTAGATTAGCACAACCCAAATGGATATAGGGGTACTAAAGCAAAATTCATGTCCTTTTAAGGGTGGATATGTAAAGGATCCCTTTTTCATTATTTTTTTAATACTTTCCCTTTATTATTTGTTATTTGATATTGACTAATGCCAATTGAAATTGTGTGTTTGATTAAATCACCTAAGGCTAGTTGATTAATTAAATGTAATACAAGTAAAGTAGAAGCACATGTAGCAATGAAGCAAATAAAACACCCAATTTGATATCTTTAAGTAAGTGCCATGAAATGAAAAAGAGGAAATTGGACTCACCTTGAGGGATAGTAGAGGGCACAAGATCATATCATAAAATAGAGTAGCAGACTGCAATAGAAAACAAAACATAGCCAAATTTGGAATCAGGAAGCTGAAATTTGCAAATTGTGAAAATCTACAAACTATGAAAATATTAAGGTCCCATGATCAGGTCAAATTGGAGGGTATAGGTCAAAATTGGGTATAGGTTGAGGTTGACTTGTACCTACACTATCTAAAAATATGAGATCTGAATGCCCGATAGAAATAATAACCCTAAATCAACTTAATCCAATCTGAAAGCTTCAAAACCTACTAATCTACTCCTACACACAAGAAAAATTGAACTTTTTGGTGGAAATGGGTTTTCCTTGTTTTTGGGGAAAGGGGTTTGCCTTGTTCAAGCCCCCATTTATGAATTAAGCTTAAATTGAAATAAAAGCATGTAAAATAAAGACAAATATAAATATTCACCTTGCTTGTAAAACCCTCATGGATGGATTTAAATCTGTTACCCACAAAGATGTATGAATTCTTGTATGTATAATGTAGGATGTTGCATGTCTTCACAAATGCAATAGATCTACAAGTGCCAAATCATAGATAATGGATGTAAGTATGATTGAATTCTTGAATGGTTGATTGCGTGTACAATGTTGATGAATGTAGATATCCTCCCTTGATGGCCAACTCCACTATCTCTAAGAAATAAGGTAGATCTATGGAAGTAAATGCATGTTTGATTAAAATTAAATGGATGCCTTCAATGAATCCATGCTTTGGTTGAACTCCTTGAATGTACCTTGAGCTTGATAACTTGCAATTGATGGCTTGAGCATGTAATGGATCTTGCTTACAAAATTGGATGTAGTTCATGGTTCTTGAATGCATCTATTAGATTGGATTCCCAAATGAAGTGAGTAGGCCTCCTTTTATACTAATTTTGGGTGATAAAACAAAAAGGGTCGACTGTACTGGGCGAGAAAAAGTGAAAAACCCTAAAATGGACTTGAGTTCCAGTGAAACCAGGACCTTGAGTATAGGTTGACCTTGAACTGTACCCTAGGTATAGGTAAAATTTTACCTATACCCTAGGATGTACAATCCACAAAAAAGGTCTCAGGATATCAGGGGTGCAAAAGAAACAGTCAGAAATAGACAAAAAATGAGGAAAATTTGACAAATCAAGCATAAATATATCCATGTTTTAGGAGATCGCTAAATGGGGCCTAAAAAGGTATTTGAGCCTCCAAATTAATGGGTGTTAACTTTTAAGATGTTACAGGTACAAGGAAATCTATAGGGTATAGGGTGATCTGTAGGGTACAGGGAAACCCACGGGATCAAGGTGACTCAGAATGAACAAGGCGACTGGGAAGTATAAAAATGAATAGTAACATGTTATCCTATGCAGTACAAAAATAAAAAATATGATACCAAAAAGCCAAAAAATAGTGGTTCAATGCATACCTCATCCAAAGGAGTCCCATCCTCCAATGCTCGCCTTAGGTTCTCAACCCATGTGGGTTCGATTGGTATTCTCTTCAGCATTTTCTCTCCTCTTCACAAACACAAAAAGCTAAGGTATGAAAATGTCATTTTGAATAAAGGTAAATTTTTATTTGAGTAGTTTAATTTTTAATTTCTTTTTACTATCTTTTTAACTTTTCCCTTTGTTTATTACTATACTTATTCGCTTAATCGTTCATATCTTAAGCTAGAGAGCTTCAATTTTCACAATATTTGTTGTGATAAGATCATGATTCAATTTTATAGATATCTAAATGTTCTATATAATGTTTTGAGTTTGTCTTGAGCCCTAATGATATCATTTGTCAATAATTTTGCATTTACAATTCGTTGTGGTATACATGATACCCTATTTCACCTTCCTAACTAGTAAGTTGAAATAAGGGAGCATATAGATACCCACAAATTTCATCATTCTCTTAGTAAGCCCTAGGTGGCTTATGGTATTAAAATGACTTGTGGTTTTGAAGATTGCAATTCCTAACATTCTATTATAGGAATTGCACGCTGGGGGATTTTGTGATATACTTTTCATTTACTGATTTCTTGTACTTTAGCTTGCATATGCACGTACTATCATACATTGCTAAAGTGGGGGCTAAATGTATTGTTGTAAATTGTAAGCACCTAAGTGGTGTACAATTTTGTCATTGTTTAGCACCTAACTTAGTGTGTCTTTTTTATAGTTTACATAAAAGGACTTCATAATTGCACTTAATGAACATTCAAATTTGAATACGGGTCCTCTATCCCTTCAATATTGTTTAAAATTGAGGTAGGCCCTTATTTCTAAGTTTTATCCTATATTTTTCCCCCAATGAAATAATTCATTTCACCTCCTAAGCCCTATGTTACCATTTATAGCCTTAGTGTTCTATCCTGATCTCGAAACTGGCTATCATATAAAATCTTGCATCTCTTGATGTTCTGGGACCCACAGTCCAAATTTGGGCCTAGAATAGGTCAAACATGATGTTATTTTCATCCTATACCCCGTATTTTGAGCCCAAATTCAAATTAGATCCATGTCTCAGTGATTTTGTGGTGGATTTTTATTTACACTTGACTCTCTTGATTATATCCCATAATTCTATATAAAAGCAACACTCACGCTTCATTTTTGCATGATGAAATAAACTTCAAGGTTAGAGCCCAAATTTGAAGACATCCCATGAAGTGAGGATTTTCAAATCATGGCTACATCAATCTCCTATCAAGAATTCAAGTATTCAATCATTTCAAGCATTCAACATATTTTTAATTTCATGGAGTTACAAAAGGATTATGATGATGACTAGGAGATCATCGGCTGATGATTACCTTGTACTCTTCCCTTTTGGATTGGGTAGGGTTTCTTGTTATTTTTATATCTACAAATTTGTGCTTCAGATCTATGTTCATTACATGATTTTGATCACATATTGATTGCATGATCATAATAGGGTTTACTCTATCACACTAGGGTAGATCTTATCACTGCATTTATGCATTTTAACTCGTAGAAATTTAGACATTCTCTAGATTCACAAGCATTACACACTATATTTATCACATTTAGTTGTTTGTGGAGGTGGGAATAACCAAAATTAGGGGTTGACCAAGGTAAAACTCTATATATAGCCACCCACACACACAAATATCAGATTTACAGATTCAGAAGACTCCAAAATTAGCTATCAGAGTTGTGGTGCCATTGTCACACTGAGACTAATTGTCTGCAATTTGACCAGGAAAAACATTATGGGTAGAGGACATTATACTTGTCCTATACTTGGGTATAGGAAATTATTTTCATCATGTTCCCTAAAAAAAGCAGTGAAATTTCATGTGCAAACAAATACAAGTTTTAGGTTTTCAGATCTTTAGTTACATGTATTTTTGAGATTTTGACAATCGAGAAATCAGATCTCAATGTTCACTTCTCTCATTCTGAATCTAGGTGCATTCAAATTCATCTCTATCCTCTTTTACATTTTTTTTAGTTTGATTAGATCATATCTTGCTTTTATTAGTCATTTACATATCAATATTATCTATCCCCTTCTCAAATCTAAGAAACAAAGGAATTGAAATCCCAAAAGTGAAAATCTTGTATTAGTGTTCCTTTCACTAGGTGATGCTGATCTGATTTGTCTTAAGGAATTTTCATATTCCAATGTGTTAAGAATTGAGAAATCTCATTTTTTATTGCTTACTATTTCATATTACATAGTATAAAAAATTGAGGTGAATTGAAATCTTCAAGGAAAAATCTACAATATAACATCTATGTGAGTGCCCCATGAAAGGCCAAATAGTTTCATGAAGTTAAATTTTTCAATTAGTATACAATGGTATGTACCTATATCATCCTAAATTCTAAGAGCCTATAATTAGATGTTCAATTAGGTCCCATTATAACATGTAAGGGCTCCTGCGTTAGTTTCCAGTATCCCAGCTATGCACCGCCTACATTTATGGCTTTCTTTCTATCTTTTTGACTCTCAAATTAGATTTTGGCATCTTTTGGTGGGAAGATGATGTCCTCGACATCCTCTTCTTGTGAAGAGGATGCCCAGGTTGTCCTATTCCTTGATTTTTTTCCCAAAATTCAAATTGGGGGCTTGTCTCATTGATTTAGTGAGATTTGTAAATTCCAATCGGCCTCATTTGAGTTTTGAGTCTTGAAATTTTGTGAGATGTAAAAAAACACCCTATCTCTCCTCATTTTGGTAAAAAAGATCAAGATTTCAAGAGCTCTCCTATAAAGTTGCGTCTAAATCATTTTCAAGCAAGATCTCAAGCATTCTAAGGTATTTTCAAGGTAAATCTTCTCCACAAATAAAGCTTGTTTCCCTCATTGAAGGCCAAGAAAAGGATTCCACAATCAAGGAAGAAGATCACCATAAAATCATTTATCTACCTATTGTATGTGTGAAAATGGGGTACCTGCAAGATGCACAACAAACACACACACTTCAATGTGTTTTTATGTGGGTAGCAGGTTCGAAAATATGAAATCAAAATAAACAACTACACTAACTGACAATGACACATTATCTTCTAGTAGGAAGGAGTATGAGTTTTCTCTTAGGTCATCGCAAACTCAGTGAGTACACCTATTCTAAATGAAGGATTTAATCTAGATGATTGATCTAAGATGATAAATGCAAGATGCAGATTGTTGTTAATCCAAACTAATTAGGTTGATTTTAAGCACCAAATGAAATGTGATTGATCGTTTTAAAGCACCAAATTAAAGTGTGATTGATTCATTTTAAAGCACCAATTGAAATATTCTTTAAATTATATTTTCATGCTTAAAAAAATTAAAAAAACAATTAAAGCTAATTGAAATTGAAAGCTAAAATGTGAGAAAGCTAGAATGCAAAATGCAGCATAGTAACGATAATAAAAGTTAGGATCCTTGTGAAGGAAATGTGTTTCTCTTTTATAGAAATCTCTCTCGAATCGACGGTCGAGATCAAAAGAAAAGAGTGGCTCAAATTCGATTGAAGAAGCACAATCCATGTGCAAGCAATGTGATTGGTCGAAAGAGTCAGTTGACTGAACTGACTGATCAGTTATTTTGGAAACTTCCAAAATCAATTTTTCAGTTAACTGAAATGTTTCCAAAATGATAAATAGATAAGAGTCAGTTAACTGAGTGGAACTGGATTGTTTCCAATTTGATAATCAGTTAACTAGATTTGATGATGTCATATGCATTTTTAATAATTTAAATGATTTGAATGCACATTTTTGTTTTTATTAATTAATTTAATTCCCTTTTTTATTTAATTGACAATTTAGTAATTTTAATTAATTAATATATCAGAATATCAATTAAATAATTAAGATATGGTTTATTTTTTAATGTATTAGGATTTCAAGAATTAACTAATTAATCAAGTAAGATGATCGATTAGGACCTAGGGTTTAGGTCAGATCGGTTCAAATTTGATAATTGCCTATTTGATTTAGGACTTAGGGTTTATCAAGATTAGGGTTTCTTGATTAATTGTTGAGATTGGGGGTCTATGGTTTAGATGACCATTTTTATGTGATTACATTTGCCCCTCTTTAAATTTATGTGTGATCAACGCATTGATTCAAAGACTTGTTATTGATGAGATCAAGAATAGTTTGATTTGAAGCGATGAAACCATTCTTTAGAAGAAAGAATCGACTCCAAGCTTGATTGTAAGAAGATCGATCAAAAGATATAAAAAAAAATGCTCAGTTTGATTTGAAGCGATGAAACTGAACATCTATCAGGAATTCTTAAACCTTTTGATTGGTTTGAACGAATAACGAGTTTGATTTGAAGCGATGAAACTGATTACCATTCAGAGATTTGATTAGCATGAAAATTGACTTGATTTGAAGCGATGAAGCCAATTTGATCGATGTATCTGGTTTTAATAATGAAAAGCTCATATAAGACTGATCTTGTCTTCTTTTGAGTGTATTCATCACTGTATAAGACCATTGATTAGGCTACCTTTGATTTAAGATGATCTCAACTTGATTTGATGCGATGAAGCTAAGATGCCCCAAGTGATGGGGTTTTGATTGAGGATGTGATCACTAGAATGTTGATGTCCTGATCCTGCCCCCTCAAGAGAAGAATTGAAATATGGCTAGGTGCCCCAATGGTGAGAATCAATTCAATTGATTAGACAATTTAGGAAGAAACTGATCTGATTAGAAATAGGTCCCAAGCGGTTAGGACAGGAGATGTACATGATGGGAGGTCTTTGTGACCAATATTGACCAGAATTAAGATACAAGGATTGATTAGAAGAAAAGAATGAGAGATTTCCATTGGTTGTGCAAGCGGTCAATTTTAGATTTTGATTTAGATCCTAAAAATGGAATCAGGACAGTCAAATTAGAAAGGGGTGTCATGTTCACGCATAATTGACCACTTGACGAAAGGAAGATTGATCAATAAGAACCTCAGCTCCTTCACATTGGAGAGAGATACCGATATTGTGCAGATTTCAACACCAAGAAGATGTAGATGTAGATGCAAGACTAACATGAATGCAACCTAAGGTGTAGTCACTGAACCTTTAGCATTGAAAATGTTCATCATTGATCATTTTTGGAACATCATAGTTGATACAATCCTTCCCGGTGCCGCAGCGACCATAATAATATGAATATGACTTTCATCGGATAATATTTGAGAAACTAATGTAAGCATCAGGGCACAAAAGCTGAGATGACCTAAACGTTGTTTCTAGTTGATGTTGCAAGAGTGCACTAGTATCGAGGCATTCAAAGCCAAGATAACCATGAGTGTGATCTTGTGTAAACAAATAGAGCAATAACAGTTAAGGAGATAGTTTTGACCTCACCTTGGCGTAAAAATAAATAGGATTGAGGGATGTGAGGCTTTTCCACCTTAATGCAGGAGCTCTTACCACATACACCCTATTTATTTGACATTGTTGGATCATCAGGACCACACCAACAAGAAATAGACAAAGAAAAGATTAATGAAAATAAATGAGAACAGACAACATACAAATAGAAGCTCAGCATACTTCAGCTAGTTTCAAACTTTTCAGATGTGTACATGTATGAGGTTTTGAGAAACACCGTCGTGCTGGTGAGTACAATGTGTTTGATTTCTATGGATCTTTCTATGTTTGCAGTATCCAATGTGTGTTAAGAAATACATATGCGTCCAAAGATAGTGTTAAGAAACATTGTTAATTAGGGTGTTGAGAAACACCTGTTTGCATTAGTAGCGAGTTGTCCTCTGGAAATGAGAATATTACTGACTCTGGTGTAATCCAAAGATGTGATCCAATTGGGGACCCATTCCCCTAGTAGCAAATGGTGATAGCTGACTTGACTCATACTGAGAGGAAAAAGTTGATTCGATTGCCCCCAGGTTATGACTCTAGATCAGTTTCAAGACAGGAGGGTTCTCAGAAGAACTAAAGTGTCACAAAAGTGACTTAAAGCTATGTACAAACTGAAGCAAAGGATTGATGCCAAGACTGAGCATTGATAGATGGAGTGTTGAGTACAAGAGGCACCTTTTTACCAGGTTTTCACCTACTTGGCAGAGATGCTATTTAGCAGAAATTGACTTGATTTGAAGCGATGAAGCCAATTTGATCAACGTGTCTGGTTTCATAAATGAATAGTTCATATAAGACTAATTTGTCTAGTTTTGAGTGTATCCATCATTGCATAAGACAATTGATTGGGTTGCTTTTGATTTATGATAATCTCAACTTGATGTAATGCAATGAAGTTGAGATGCCCCAAGTGATGGGGTCTTTCTTGATGATGTGATCATTGAAAACCTGGTAAGCATGTCTGTGTTGCCATCTTTTTTCTTCTTTTTTGTATTTTTTTCATTTTTTGATTTTTTTTATTGATGCATCAAGGCACCTGTTGCTAGGTTTTCACCAAGATGATCATTTTTCAGGAATTTTTCCAATTTTTAGTCTTTTCTATCTTTTAGAGATTACTCATTCTCAAGCAAGATCACATTGGTTTGCCCCCAATGTCTAGCAAGGTGTAGATCAATACAGATGGATTAAAAAGTTGATGGATGAGGTGAAAAGAAAATGATGGATTAAGAGGGTGAATGCGACCCTCAAAGACAGTATCCTCAAGATTACCCAAGCTAGGGAAAAATGATTATAGCAATGTAGGCTCATGGAGCAGTGCTGGATAACATATAGGATAATGACCTGATGTCATGAAAAGTATGTATTCCAAGAGGATGGACATTTGATTTTGATTTTTTGATTTTTTTGATTGATGCATCAAGGATCCTATTGCTAGGTTTTCACCAAGATGATCATTTTTCAGGACTTTCTTTTATTTTTAGATTTTTTTGAAATTACTCATTCTCAAGCAAGATCGCATTGGTTTTCCCCTAATGTCTAGCAAGGTGTAGGACATTACAGATGGAGTAGAAAGTTGATGGATGAGGTGAATAGACAATGATGGATGAAGAGAGTGAATGAAACCCTCAATGATAGTCTCCTCAAAATTACCCAAGCTAGGGAAAAAAGAATATAGCAATGTAGGCTCATGGAGTGGTGTTGGATAGCATATAAGATAATGACCTGATGTCATGAAAAGCATGTGGTCCAAAAGAGTGGACATGACAAGAAGTTTTTGAGAAACTATTTTGCATTTTTTCATTCTTCATTTTGATCAAGACCAAGGAGTCAATTAGATAGGATAGTGATAGCATGATCAGGATAAAGGGTGATGGAGGATATAACTGCATGTTTTGGGATTAGTGCAAAGGATGTTTATGGATAGGAAGGATAGGATTGGGATAAGCAAGATCATGATAGGGTGCCATGGATTAGAGCAAGTGAATAGGTTGATGGAAAGGATAATGGATGTCAGGATACATATGTGTTCATGGATAGGCTCAACTTTGTCAAGATCATAAGAAGAAACATGAATGCTCCTGGGCTAGCTGGATGTAAGATATGATCGATAAGATGACATAGAAGGAACTTTCCCCCAAGTGAAGAGTGCAAGTAGGAGGAATTATGCATGATGCCTGTTTGCCAGGTTTTCATCACGGTACTTATCCAAGGTGCCACCAGGAGTGGTTTTCACCATAGGACCGATTGATTTATCTTTACTTTTTCTACCAAGGTGCCTGTTTACCAGGTTTTCACCAAGGCACATTTTCTCTTTATTGTAATTTTTTATTTTATGGAGGAACTTAAGGTTCTTTCTCTTTAGATAGCGCTCCTTTGAAATATATGCTATTATGGGCCAAGGCCACCAAAAATATTCTCAAAGATGTTGATAGGGTGATGGTAGGGGATGAAAAGGAGGATAGGGGGGATGGTAGCCAAGGATTTATGTGATAGATTGGATAAGAGGGATGGAAGGATATGGGATGGATGGGTAGTAGGTTGGTGAGGGATATTAGATAGGGTATTGAAAGGTTTGTGTAGAGGTAGATGGAAATGGTGATAAGATCAACATTGACACACCCCCTGAAGGGTAGTGGATGAATGGAGGAAAAGTGGACGGAATAGCTTGAGACTTTGATGGATGAGTGGATATGTATCTTGGTACAAAAGGACCCAAGATGGATGTAGAAGGGGGTGAAGTATTCAAGGTAATGGATTTTGGGACATGAGGACCCAAAATAGAGTTCAAAGATGGGAGATGTTTAGATGGAGATGAAGTGAAATACTTTGGAACCTTGGATGCCAACTCTGAATTTTCCTTTTTTTTCAAGCCTTTTAAGAGAGACGTGGGAATCCACATAGCTTTTTATATTCCTTTTCTTTTGGATGATTTATAACACAATTCTTCCATGATGGATTTAGGAACCCATATTTTCTTTGATATGATTTTTTGCTTAGATTCAGACTGTAATTCTTCCATGATGGATTTAAGAATGCATATTTTCTTTGATATTATTCTTTTCTCAGTGGACCCTTGTGGTCCCTTGAATATTTCATTTTTCTTTGTAGTTGTATAGTCAGAAAATGGAAGCACTTCCATGGTAGACCAGTTTAGCCTTCTGAGTAGGTGGTTTGGGGTCATATCAAGCACCTTGAATGGGTTCTTGACTTTGACCTGGCTTTCCCCCTATTCTTCCTCCTAGTCCACTTCTTTCCATCCAGTTTTTGGCATCGTGGACTGCAGATTTGAGGTTTTCAACCTCAGGGTCAGGGTCGACCTTTTGGGCCTATGTCGACCTCGACCCTAACCTAGGTCAAGGTTGAACTCAACCCTAACCTAGGTCAAGGTCAAACTTGACCCTGACCTAGGTCAAGGTCAACCTCAACCTTGACCCAGGGTTCAAATCTCAGTGTCCCACAATTTCTGGATGTCGGTCTTTGCAAAAAGTTATTTCCTGCTTCCGGGTCGGCTGTTTCAGGTTCCAAAGCGTTGATTCCTAAATTATATTTAACTTAGGTCATATCCTATGGGTAAAGGCTTTAATGGGAATTTGATTCTCCTATGTCAGCCTCCTTGGAAGATTGTGCCCTAATTTCATATAAAAGTAATCCTTTCTCTCTCATTTTCTCTAAGTCTTCCAAGTGCAAAAAAGCTCTAACCAAGATTTTGTTCAAGCATCCATTGTTCTACATATTTCCAAGATTTCAAGGTGTTCAATTATTCTTCTCAAGCATTCAAGTTCTCCATTTAAGATCAAAGATTCAAGCTCTCAAGCCTTTGAAGGGATTTGGTTCAAGCATTCAAGATTTATCATTCAAGCCCTAGATCTAGCCATCATGATGGTGTGATCTTCCTTCAAGATCCTTTGTGCATCCT
>MU224642.1:426585-466923 GCA_018584345.1 Thuja plicata
AAGATCAAAGATTCAAGCTCTCAAGCCTTTGAAGGGATTTGGTTCAAGCATTCAAGATTTATCATTCAAGCCCTAGATCTAGCCATCATGATGGTGTGATCTTCCTTCAAGATCCTTTGTGCATCCTAAAGAATCATTCATTCTCCATTCAAGGTGGATTCCAATCATAAAATCATGGAGGTTTATGGTTTCTAAAGCCCATGCTTTCATATTTACATACTTTGTTACATTTGAATTACATTGGCATATCTATTGAATATCATAGCTTTATTGTTAGATTCAATTCTACTACTTGCTAGCATTCTTATTTCAATTATTGATTTCAAGGTTAATTCCTAAATTGGGGTTTGACTAAGGAAAACCCCTCTCCCACAACAAATAAACCTCTTTTTCTTGCAGGTACAAGTTTGAGACTGTAGATTTGAGACCATATCTGGATACCCTTTTCGACTTTCTTTTGGATGGTGTGAACAGATTCTCTGTCAGACCTGTGCAGGTCAAGGTCGACATTATTGGGTCAGGGTTGACATTTTTGGGTCAAGGTCAACCTTTTTCATAAGACTACATCAAATCAAAAAAATATTTCTGGGTTTTTTTTGTCTCTGCATTCCGGTTCCGGATCATACTTCATTTTTCCAGAAACAGTCTACAGACCTCAGAAAACAATATTCTTTGATCTGCAATATTTCAAGGTTAGTGCATTTCTCCTATCCATTTCAATTCAAATCCTTAATCATTCTATATCTATCACACATTTGCACCCACACACCACACATTTTAAGAGGGAAACCTAGGATCTCCTTCTTTATTCTTATTTCTAATAGATTGATTCATTTATGCATTGATCCTTTTTGGGTTGATCAATTTGGATCCTTCCTTTGTGCATTTAAGAATAAAAGGGGAATATCTTATCTTTCCCTCCACTCTAAACATTAAATGTAAGGTGATAAGTGATTTGAGTATCAAAACACTCTTATTCTAATAACATCATTTTTCTCCTTTACAGTAGTCACATGTCGATTAGATTTGACATAGTGATCTTCATATGAAAGTGGATTCTTGTATTTGTTATTTCTTCGTTGCACATCCAAATTGCTTCCAAAAGACTTGGGGAGTGTGGATGAATAGGGTCGATATGGATGGTTCATATGGATGGGTTGATAGGGAGATTTCAAGGATGCATGTCTTTGTTGATCTTGATAGGGTATACGATAAGTGGATGACAAGCTAGTAGTGATAGGTATAGTGGATGGAGGGATATAAGGACCCAATATAGATGGAAGGTTTGACAGTTTTAGCTTTGGGATATAGGGACCAAGGATGGATTTGGAGGATATTGAAGGTTGATGCTTACTTTTGAATGGAGGGAGATAAGGTGTGGAAGGGATATCAACATATTTAGAGTGAGTTGTATGACCAAGGCTCTTCTCTTTTTAATTCATCTTTATATCAATAGGAGCATGAGAAACTTTGATAGGAGCAAATGAAGCTTGAGGGGATTTATCGTTATGAAATATATTTTGAGGAATGATGGTTTCTGGATATGGAGGGGTATGACATGGAGATGATGGGGTGATTTGATCTTCACAAGGATCCTTAGATGGTGTACATAGGGTAATTTTCTCTTGATTTTTAATAGGCTCATTAGAGATGGTGGAAAGAATATCTTCATCTTGTTTAGGAGATTGAGGGATATCTTCTTGGAAGGAATGGAAGGGGATGATACAATCATCATGAGACTCTTGAGATGTGTGACTTTGGTTGACCATTGGATAAGGATGGATGGTGTCTTAATATTGATCATTATTGATATTTGTTTCTTCACACTTTGGATTGCCCTCTTGACATGGAGCCACTTCTAAGGATGAGGTAGGAGTGTTGATCTGAATGAAGAATTCTTGACACGCAGATGGACAATCATTTTGAGTAAGCATGATAGTTGTTAAAGTACATGGAAGCTTTGGGTCTATGATCTTTGAATCCTGAAAAATACTTGCACTTGTATGTTGATTAGCTTGGATCTCTTTCAGAGGTAGTCCTTGAGGGTAGACATAGTCGTCATTAGGCTTAGTTCTTGATAGAGATGGTGTGAATAGTTTTGAAGCTTTAGGAGATGGAGAAATGGTGGAAGAAGTAGATGTGATATGCGAACCATTGCTAGACATGGATTCCTAATATTGATCATGCTTGAGATTAGATGAATCATTAGGATTTTCCACTTTCATTATGCCATCATCTATGAGATCTTGGATTTTATGTTTCAACTCCATGCAAGATGAAGTTTTATGATTATTGTTTCAGTGATATGCATAGTAGGTACTCAAGAACTTCAATCCACATGATGTGACTTGAGGTAATGTGATGAGGTCATTCTCAAGAAGTTCTTCCAATGACGATTCATAATATTGTCCCAAAGGAGTGAAGTCCCTCTTGCATTTAACCCAAGGTTTTTCTTTCATGAGGTTACTAATCCCTTTGGAGGAAGACTTCATGGTGTTTTTAGCAGCTCTTGGGGTTTTGGAGCCACTCTCTTGATCAAAGATAGCATTGTCATACAAAGATTTCTCCATGTTGGAAGAAAGTGGAGAGATGTGAGAATCATGATCAAATAGAAAAGGACAGGTTGATCTTAATGAGGATTTGTTCTATGGAGTATCCTTTTTCCCCTTTAATTCATGGAGTTTAGATTTCAAAGCTTGAAGCTATTTTGATAAAGCTGCCATAAGAATCTCTTCTTTCTCATTATTAGGACCGTAAGGTTTAGCCCATTTGCTTTTAGACATTGTAAGATTGGCTTGATGTGCTTTATTAGAAGATTGAAGAGAATGTATGATGAATCAGTTGATTGCCTAACAGGTGCTGAAGTGATATCTAAAGTGTTGATTAAGTCCAAGACCAAAGGACAAAGGAGATAATATCCAACTGAGAGAGAGCAATGATGACTCCGATCTTGAGTCAAGGTTAACCAACCTGCTCTCACAACTCAGGATAAGGACAGCGCAGACAAAGATGATTAAAGTAACAAGTCAGTTAGACTAGCACATCAAAATCAGATTTTGAAACAACAAGTTAGACTGTTAACAGATTGCAGTCAAAGACAAACTAGTGATGATGTTGGGAGAACATAGATTTTTTGAAGATCTACATTGAACCAGTGTGATGGAAGACAGAATTGGACAGCAATTTGACTAATTTGTAGAGTTTTCACACTAGATGCAGAAACTCAGACAAGAGTTGACAACTTAACACCTAAGAGTACATATTTTGAACCATTGATCATTTTGATGTTTGTTTTGATGTTCATTTTGATTATTTGTTTTGGTGTCTATTTTGATGTTTCACTCACGCAAGACACATCAAGAAGAATGGTTGTTGTTAAAAGAATAAAAAAACCACAACCTAGGTAAGCCAGGGCAATATCTACTGAATTCCTACTTGAGCCAAATTTTAGCCACACCTAATCATAGTGGACAACTTACAATCTTGGAGGCACGGGATCCTCCTTACAGTGCACTCACTTCTCAGGCACACCAAGCTTTGAATCCCAAGGGTAATCACTTCCCAAGGGACCATTGTCTCTACTAAGAGACGTAAAAATGTGGGACGTCTTATTCGGTCTCTGACCTTCTACACCAACAGATAGAGGGATTTTGGTCACTAAAACAAAGTTTTTAGTTGGGGCATTCATTCAGGTGGTTATACTTGTGGAAGATTAGCTCCGTTATGGAGGCCTCCTAGCCTACATAAGTTACGTTCTGTAGGTTTTTATGCACCATAAGGGTACTGAGAGAGATCTTCTTCCCGATATAACATATTCAACACCTATTCACTATGAGATTAATCACAATGACATTTTTAATATACCGGTTTGGAAGGGCTTGGCTTTAGCCTATTACTGGTTGGGCAATCTCTCTCACCGGCTCTGTTAAAGCTCTCGAGAGATAGCCACACTAAAATATTTGCATGAATTTATCTTATACCCAAGATCTGGAAAGGCAAGGGGAGAGTATATGTTCATGCAATTCTTTGGGATTACAAATCTAAAAGACACTTCAAACACATAAGAAAAGTGGTTCCTTTTAAGCACCAAAATTGAAGTGTTTTTTTTTAAACTACTAAACAAGCACAAAAGTTTAGAAAGTCACACAAGGTCTTCGTCAAGCATCCTGCATCAAACACATTAGTAGTTTTCTCAATTTGTATTCATCCCATGATTGCCAAAGTGCTGCACATATCATCAGTAACACAGAAAACATGCATACAAAGGAAAAGCATACAATCAATTGAAATTGGAACAAGTGCACCTTGATTTTTTTATGCTTTTTACCTAGTCATAAAGATGTAATTTTTAGATATATTTCTGGACCAAAAAAATAGAAATGAAAAGAAATAACCCCTCTTAAAAATCAGTGAACTTTCAAAAATGTAAGAATTTGAAAAAAAATCCTCATTTTGTGCCCTAGGGACCCTATTTTTCAAAATAGACCAATTTTCAAAGATATATTTATTTCGGTCATTATTTGTCATGAAAATACAAAACTCAGAGAATAGACCCCATTTATATTTTGAAGAGATTTACCAAAATGTAATTTTTTAAGATAAATTCACTAATTTGCGCCCAACATTAATTTTTTACGAAAAATCATAAAAAATATAAATCGCACAAAATTAATCAAAAAAATCTAATTTTCAGACTGTAGGCTCCTGATACCATCCCCAACCTATAATAAAAATTTCATAAAAATATTTCAAGTAATTTAGGAGATATGATCAAATAATGCAAAACCTGCATGCACCAACAAAACAACAAAGAAAACGGTGGGCGCCAGAAATGTATGTGTAAAAATGGGGTACCTGAAAGATGCATAACAAACACACACACTTCAATGAGTCTTTACATGGTTAGTGGGTTAGAAAATATGAAATCAAAATAAAAAACTACACTAACTGACAACGACCCATTGCCTTCTAGTAGGTAGGAGTATGAGTTTTCTCTCAGGTCATCGCAAACTCGGTGACTACACCTGTTCTAAATGAAGGATTTAATCTAGATGATTGATCTAAGATGATAAATGCAAGATGCAGATTATTGTTGATCCAAACTAATTAGGTTGATTTTAAGCACCAAATGAAATGTGTTTGATTCATTTTAAAGCACCAAATTAAAGTGTGATTGATTCATTTTAAAGCACCAAATGAAATATGATTTAAATTAGATTTGCATGCTTAAAAAAAATTAAACAAAAAATTAAAGCTAATTGAAATTGAAAGCTAAAATGCGAGAAAGATAGAATGCAAAACGTAGCATAATAACGATAATAAAAGTTAGGATCCTTGTGAAGGAAATTAGTTTCTCTTTTATATAAATCTCCCTCGAATCGACAGTTGAGGTCGAAAGAAAAGAGTGGCTCAGATTCGATTGAAGAAGCACAATCTGTTGGAGATTTACTTCTGGCAGCTAGTTGATTGTATGTTTGTCATTGATGACAACATATAATATACAGTAGTGTTCTATATGTACTTATCAGAATGATGGTATCAAGCCTTGCATAGTTATATTCATGTTGTAGACATACTATTTA
Organism: Thuja plicata; assembly: GCA_018584345.1. Taxonomy (NCBI): domain Eukaryota; kingdom Viridiplantae; phylum Streptophyta; class Pinopsida; order Cupressales; family Cupressaceae; genus Thuja; species Thuja plicata. The sequence goes on from MU224642.1 coordinate 432,168, forward strand.
TGTTTTGTTCATACACGCAGACTCAGATATGGAGTTTCAGTTATGTTGTGTAATTATGTTATGTGGTTGTTACAGTTTCTGGAGTTTGTCTGTATAGAGTCGACGTATTGCATTAGTTCTTAAGTTGTGCCTATCTTTGGGATATGCGTGTGTATATTCAAGTTAAGTTATGAATTGATGATAGTTATCTAAAGGCGCCAAACGTGTTTCAACAAGATTGCAAAGTTAGAGTTAATTTGGTGAGGCCGACTTAGTGAAGCGTCGGGTCTATTCAATTTATATTGCGCGGTTGTAATTAGGATTGCGTGGTTAGTTAAGCCAACAAGAATGTTATGAAGAGTTTCTTAACAGGTCTCATGGTCTCATACTTTGAGGAAGATACTTATAGTAGTTTATTTGTGGAACGCTAAGTGTGAGTGATAAGATGTGAGACAAAAAATGTATAGAGCAGAATATCAGTTGTGTTTCATTCATCAAGGATCTATGTGAAGAAGAAAAGAAAGATTGTAATATACTGGAATTGATCAAGATAGCAGGTCTACTCTATAGTTCATCATTAGATATAGTGCATATATGTTCTACAAAAGGTTGTAGCCTTCACCATTAAAGCAGTGAGCTTTTGGACAGTGAGTCCTCACCCTTAACCGGGTTATTTGTAAAATATTCCTAACAGGATCAAACCCTTAACCAGGTCACTATACTTATTGCATTGTAAAGAACAACTCCTAACAGGGTTGCAAGATCTTCTAACAGGGATTATTATAAACAAGTATATTTCATTGTCCGTGCTAATTCCCACCAGGTTTTTTACCATTTGGTTTCCCCGTAACCAAATTGTGGTGTTGTCTATTATGTTATCTAAATTTGCATTTAATTTATTGTATTCTGGAGTTAATAAAATAAAAGAATTAAATTAGTTGATAACTGATTCACCCCCACCTGCTCTCAGTTATCCTTTGGGACTATTCTAAAAATTGGTATCAGAGCCAAGTGCCTTGAAGAGAAAGCCTAACAGCTTAAGGTAGATCAGATGGCATACTTCAGAAAAGAGAGTCCTAAGTTCGATGGAGAAAATTATCTGGATTGGAAAAACAAAATGATAACACATCTATAATGTGTTGGTTTTGACATCTTTGAGATAGCCACACAAGAATTTGTTATTCCCTCTCTCAAAGACCTTTCAAGAGATGATGCTACTAGTAAATAGAAGGATACATTCACAGCTAATGCAGTTGCCAAAGAAGCCCTTATAAGTACACTATCTGACAGTGAATTCTCTAAGATCAAGAAGGTAGACAATGCATACACAATATGGAAGTATTTAGAAGACATGTTTGAAGGAGATGTTCAAGAAAAGAATGCACACAGGAAAACATGGAAAAATAAATACAACAGTCTTGAGATGTTACCTAAAGAAAACATCAGAGCCTATAATCAGAGGATAAATGAAGCAGTTTCTGGAATTAGAAATAATGGTGGAGAAATATCAGAAGAAGATATAATGGACAAACTGTTGACTACTTTAACATCAGACTATGAGAACAAGATCAGTATTCTAGAGGAAACCATGCAATTTTCACAAGAATTCAAAAGAGAGACTTTGATCAGTAAAATCTCTGCATTCGAGATATCAAGATTGAAGACTGAACCTAAAAGTGAAACAACCTTCAAAGCTTCAGTCCATGGTAAGAAATCTCACATCTCTAGCAACAATGAGAAAGAAGAAGTTGATGAAGAACTAGAAGAAATCATTGCCAGGATTGCTAAAAGAGAAAAGAAAGGCAAAGGGAAATATGAAGGACAACTTCCATTCAAATTTTTTTCATGCAACAAGATAGGTAATTTTGCATCCAAGTGTCCCACAAGAGTAAAGAAATTCAAATCTGATTATAAACCTAAATATAGGAAGGAATGCTATCATGCTGAAGAAGGTGTAACTGATGAAGATTCAGGAGAAGATGAAATTGGATTAGTTTCCCTTAAAGACATGGAAAAATTGATTGTGCATATGGACATTGAAGATGAAAAGAAAACATAGGAGTTAGCCCTAATTTCCAAAGTAGACATCAAAACTGATTGGATCATTGACAGCGGATGCTCTCATCACATGATAGGTGATAAAGACATATTTTTTCATCTAGACAAGTACAAAGGTGGTATGGTTATATTTGGAGATAACACTCCCAAACCTATAATAGGCAGAGGATCTATCACCCTGGATGGAAAGAATAAGATAGATGATGTTCTCTATGTTGATGGATTACATCACAATTTACTAAGTGTTGGACAGCTACTTGACAAAGGTTATCATTTGGAATTCAAAGACAACAAATGAATTATTAGCAACAAAGAAGGAGACATGATTACATTAGGCTCAAAAACAAAAGGTAATGTTTTTCAGCTCAATTCTGATGTAAGTTGTTTTGTTGCAAAATTGGATGACAGCTGGTTATGGCATAAGAGACTTTGTCATATTAATTTTGATAACATAGTAAAGATAAGCAATGTCAAGGTAGTTAGAGACCTTCCAAGTATTGCAAGAACAATTGACACAATGTGCAGGGAATGTGTTATGGGAAAGCATGTAAGGAGCTCTTTCAGAAGCAAGCAAAACTCAGCTAAAAACAAGTTAGACGTAGTGCATAGATTTATGTGGTCCTACTCAAACTAGATCATATTACAGAGAAAGGTATTTCATTTTGTTTTTTGATGATTTTTCAAGGATGATGTGGGTTGCGTTCTTAAAGGAGAAGTCTGAAGCCTTTGAGAAGTTCAAAATATTCCAAGCCAAAGTGGAGAATGAATCTGGATTAAAACTAAAGTGTCTGAGATCAGATAGAGGAGGAGAATTCACCTCTGACCAGTTTTATGACTACTGTGAAGAACATGGAATTAAAAGATAGTTGAGTGCCCCCAGAATGTCATAGCAGAATGGGATAGCAGAAAGAAGGAACGTGATCATACTTGATACAATGCGCACTATGATGATTGAAGGAAAATTTGCGCACACCTATTGGAGAGATGCAATCAATACAACAATCTATACTATCAATAGAACACAACTAAGGCTAGGTGTGGATAAGACACCTTATGAACTTTGGTTTGGTGGTAATGTACCTATAGTAAAATACTTCAAAATATTTGGCAGCAACTGCTGCATCAAGAGAGATGATGGTGTTGGTAAGTTTGATGCTAGAAGCGATGAAGGTATTTTCCTTGGTTACTCTACTAAAAGAAAATCATACAGATGTTTTAATTTGAGATTAAAGAAGATAATTGAAAGTACTCATGTAAAGATTAATGAGAAGTTCATGGTTCAAGAAAGGTACTATGAATATGCACCTATGATTGAGGATGAACCCAGGCCTAGTAGTAAAGACACTTTTATTGAAGAAATGTTTCATTGCATTGATGTTTCATGTAATGAACATGAATCAAGCAAAGAAGTATCACATATTACAGATGAGGATGTCACACCAAAAGTTTCAAAATTCACATCTAGGTATCATTCAAAAGATGATATCATTGGATATCAGAGCAGCAGTGTTTTTACTAGATCAAAAGAAAAAAGGTTAGCAGTGGATGGAGAGGTATGTTTACTTTCACAAATTAAATCTTTAAATGTTGAAGATGCTTGCAAGGATTCTGACTGCCAGAAAGCAATGGAAGAAGAATTGGATCAAATAATAAAAAATGATACATGGGAATTGGTTCCTAGACCTAGTGACAAAAATGTGATTGGAAAAAAGTGGGTATGCAACATTCAAGGATTTTAAATTATATCAAATGGATGTCAAATCATCTTTTCTGAATGGTGACTTGAAGGAAGAAGTCTACATAGAATAGCCTGAAGGATTTAATCTATTAGATAAGCTAGACATGGTATGCAAATTGAAGAAAGCACTCTATGGACTTAGAAAGGCCCTAAGAGCTTAGTATGGGAGACTAGATGGTTATCTTACAAGGATTAGATTTAAGAAAGGAGCAGAAGATTGTAACCTATTCATAAGAGAGACACCAGATGGACTATTAATTGTTGCCATATTTGTTGATGACATTATCTTTGGAGGTAATGACAAGCTTAGTTCAAAATTTGCAAAAAAAATGCAGAATGAATTTGAAATGAGGATGATTGGTCCTATAAAATACTTTTTGGGATTAAATGTAAAGAAGACAGATAAAGGAATATTTATAAATCAGTACAAATATGTGAAGGAAATATTGAAGACTTTCGATATGGAAGATTGTAAGCCAGTATGCACTCCTATGATAACAGGAAGCAAGCTTTCTAAAGAAGATGATTCTGCCGCAGTTGATAAGACATTGTATAAGTCTATGATTGGAAAACTTATATATCTTACTCAATCTAGACTAGACATATCTAATGTAGTTGGCATTGTTGGTAGATTTGCAGCTGAGCCAGAATAGAATCACCTAATGGCAATAAAGAGAATATTTAGATATCTAAAGGGAACTATAGACTATGGTTTATGGTATCCTAAATCAAAGAATGTACAACTTCATGTGTATACAGACACAGATTGGGCATGTTGTCTTGATGAAAGGAAGAGTAATTTTGGAGGAGAAGTATTTCTTGGAGTTAGGTTGTAGTTTCTTGGGTAAGAAAGAAGCAGAATTGTATCTCTCAGTCGACAACAGAAGCTAAATATGTTGCAACAGCATTGAATTGTTCAACAATGGTTTGGATCAAGCAGATGGTTAAAGATTTTGCTATACAGGTTGACTATCCTATTGTTATACATTGTGATAACACCAGTAATATCAACATGTCCAAGAACCCTATGATGAATGCAAAGACAAAGCACATTGAGATTAAATACCATTTTCTTAGAGAAAAAGTTGCAGATAATGAAGTAAAATTAGACTATGTAAGCACCAAAGAACAGTTGGCAGATATTTTCACAAAGCCTTTATCAAAAGATACTTTTGAGTATCTCAGGGAGAAGCTGGGAGTAATTCCCTCTCCTAAGTATGATTAGATAAAGCAACAAGAACATCAGTCATTAAATTACTGATGAATGGTTGACTACTCTACTTCTGGAGTTGTACCTATGCTTAATTGTTTATGGCACCCTTTGCCATTGATGTCAAAGGGGGAGTATATAGTAAGGGGGAGCATATACTCTGAGGGAGTATAAACACAGATAGAGGAGTTGCAGTAGTGTAGAGAAATATTTGATGAGGATATTGAGAAGATTGTAAAAAGAAAGAAGACACCATGAGCTTAAGATGTTTTCAATATCATATGTTGCCATCAATGTCAAAGGGGGAGATTGTTGGAGATTTACTTCTGGCAAATAGTTGATTGTATGTTTGTCATTGATGAAAACATATAATATACATCAGTGTTCTTTATGTACTTTTCAGAATGATGGTATCAATCCTTGTGTAGTTATATTCATTTTGTAGACATGTTGTTTATGTTTTGTTCATACACGCAGACTCAGATATGGAGTTTTAGTTTTGTTGTGTAATTTTGTTATGTGGTAGTTACAATTTCTGGAGTTTGTCTGTATAGATTTGACGTATTGCATTGGTTCTTGAGTTGTACCTATCTTCAGGATATGCGTATGTATATTCAAGTTAAGTTATGAATTGATGATAGTTATCTAAAGGCGCCAAACATGTTTCAACAAGATTGCAAAGTTAGAGTTAATTTGGTGAGGCTGACTTAGTGAAGTGCCGCATCTATTCAATTTATATTGCAATGTTGTAATTATTCTTGTGTGGTTAGTTAATCCGAAAAGAATGTTATGAAGAGTTTCTTAATAGGTCCCATGATCTCATACTTTGAGGAAGATACTTATAGTAGTTCATTTGTGGAACGCTAAGTGTGAGTGATAAGATATGAGACAGAAAATGTATAGATCAGAATATCAGTTGTGTTGCATTCATCAAGGATCTATGTGAAGAAGAAAAGAAAGATTGCAATACAATGGAACTGATCAAGATAGCAGGTATACTCTACAGTTCATCATCAGATATAGTGTATATATATTCTACAGAAGGTTGTAGCCTTCACCATTAAAGCAGTGAGTTTTTGGATAGTGAGTCCTCACCCTTAACCGGGTTATTTTTAAAAGACTCCTAATAGGGCCAGACCCTTAAACAAGTCACTATACTTATTTCATTGTAAAGAACAACTTCTAATAGGGTTTTAAGATCTTCTAACAGGGATTATTATAAACAAGTATAGTTCATTGTGGGTGTTAATTCCCACCAGGGTTTTAACCATTTGGTTTCCCCATAACCAAATTGTGGTGTTGTCTATTGTGTTATCTAAATGTGCATTTACTTTATTGTATTATGGAGTTAATAAAAGAAAAGAATTAAATTAGCTGATAACTGATTCACCCCCCCTCCCTCCCTCCCCCTCTCAGTTATCCTTTGGGACTATTCTAACACAATCCATGTGCAAGCAATGTGATTGGTCGAAAGAGTCAGTTGACTGAACTGACTGATCAGTTATTTTGGAAATTTCCAAAATCAGTTTTCAGTTAACTAAAATGTTTCCAAAATGATAAATAGATAAGAATCAGTTAACTAAGTGGAACTAGATTGTTTCAAATTTGATAATCAGTTAACTGGATTTGATAATGTCATATGCATTTTTAATAATTTGAATAATTTTGAATGCACATTTTTGTTTTTATTAATTAATTTAATTCCCTTTTTTATTTAAATGACAATTTAGTAATTTTTTAAATTAATATATTAGAATATAAATTAAATAATTAAGATATGGTTTATTTGCCAATGTATTATGATTTTTGGAATTAATTAATTAATCAAGTAAGATGATCGATTAGGACCTAGGGTTTAGGTCGGATTAGTTCAAATTTGATAATTGCCTGTTTGATTTAGGACTTAGGGTTTATCAAGATTAGGGTTTCTTGATTAATTATTGAGATTGGGGGTCTATGGTTTAGATGACCATTTTTATGTGATTACACCTATATTCAGGCATTCACATTCAAGAATTATAGACTTAAAATATTCAAGTCTTCCTCTTTCTCTCTCTAAATCAAGCATTATGGAAAACTACAACATCCATTAACAAGGTTTTGTCTTTCATGATTTCCTTTAGGGTTTATATGTGAAGTAAAATCTATTGCATCAACATACTTGATCACATTCAAAGAACTTGTATTGCCAAGGTAATATTCATTTCATTTTAAGATCTAGCCTCTACTATATGAAAATATACTTTCATTTCTTTCAACTGATTTCAAGGTTGATTCCAACTTGGGGTCTGACTAAGGAAAACCCCCCTCTACACAAATTTTTCCCCATTTTTTTGCGTGTAGATACAGGCGGTGTTTGCATCATTTCATATTCAGAAAGTAATGAAACTGATGGACAATTTATAATTGAGTTCATTCAAAATTAATGGGAACATGATGCCTTTTCCACCCTCTTCCTGGGAACAAGATGCTTGAAGCACCCTCTTACCTCCAAAAAAATCTCAAACTAAAATCACATGTCAGTAGTGTTATCTGGATTCCATTTCTGGTACTTGTATGAATTTGTTTGTCTTTTATCAATCCGTATGCACATAGATTCAATAATTTTCTCCATTTCCTCCTAGTTCTCACACCTCCCTATCATTTTTCTAGATTAGTGAAGGAACCCACATACCCATTCAACACTTGGAACCTTCTAATCCTATTGGGTTATCTCTCCTTCCAAATGTATACTGGAAAATATGATCAATCCCCCTTGCATCCCTTTTCTTATTGTAAAATAACATATAGAAATCAAATTGACAACATCCTCAACAAAGGTGGCAGAGGTGACATAAGTGGTGGTGTTGTGAGGTAATAATTTCCCAAGTCCCTAACTATTAAAAAAATGTCACCCCATAGGGCATGTGGTTATTTTAGAGGGCATATGCCCCTATGGAACACTACATAATTGGAGCCTGGTGAGGAGTACTTGCAACTATACTTGTTATTTATTCCTTATTATAGTTTTCATTAGATGGCTCAAATCAAAACACCAACACTATTTCTAATAATGCATTTGGAACTCAATATCTTTGGGTTTCTTGAGTAGTGGCATCAAAATTTACATTAATCTTCCACTCAAGAAAGGGATTTATTTGATTTTTCCTTGTTCACCTTTGGATAAATCCATTGATCCATGAATTAGGGAACATGTATAAATTCGTATCTTGAATATATAGGTTAATCCATTAACAATCAAATTATTGATGGAGAAGGTAATAAACCCATACATTGAATGAATGTAATCATCTCTAACCATTAGTATAACAACACATTTCTAACTAATACTAAAAGTTTGAAATATAAACCCAAGCATATGGATAAACAAATTATTTAAGATTAAAAAATTTCACAACACATGTTCAACATAACATTAATACACCAAATGATTATATCAAACATGATAAGTATTCAATACTTCTATTCAAGAACCTAGAAAACACGCAAGGCATAAAAATACAAGGCATCATAATGTAGGTAAAGTGACCATAGGCTAACATGTGCATTAACCTAGGTCAAATCCTTCTCCTATATGATATTAGATATGTAGAATGACTTGACTTGGTGTCCACAATGAAAAGCCATGTTATCTTGAACTCACACTCTTTCTGATTGCATGTAATTGGAATTGGTTGTGTGTGTGCACATGATAGTGTGATGAACTAGGTAAAAGAAGGATAATTTGAAAAAGATTAATAAAATATAAGAAATACTAAACATGATTACACAAGAAAGTATTAGATATGAAAATACAATATAGAGAGTTTATCTAGTGTTGGCTATGTTGAACATAGGTGTTGGGTGACCCTATCTTAAAGGTGGTTTCATGATGATTCAATGTTGGAAATGAGATCAAGAAGTTGTGAACACCTATCTCCTGCAAATTTGGGTCAAAATGGAAGGATAGTGGCATTGGACACCCTAGTCCTAGGGTTTGTGTCCCTTCAAAGTCTAAAATTGTTCATTACTATTTTCTTTGTATGATTATATTATTGTCTTTATCTTAGATTCCATAGAAGGTGTTGATTAAGATCCTACAAATGTAAATATAACATGATAATAATGATGAATCATAAATAATTAATGACACTTGTTAGCTTGTAAGCTTGACAATGCCCTCAAATTTATTTTCTTGATTGATCTTGATTGATTTAGATTAGAAAGAGATTCTTAGGATGCCTTAGAAGGGGTTGCAAATGAGAGAGGGAGTTGCTTTATATGCAACTAGCACCTTTTCATAAGAAAGAAACCTTTTTGAGATTGACCAACATAAAATTGCATTCATTAAGGGCATGAAGATAATATTAAAATATTTGAATTTGGAGCCAAATTGAGAGGATAAAGAAATTAGACACCTTTGACCAACCTTTTCTGGCTACAAAAAAGTTTAGGCACAAAGGGTTGAGACCAATATTGCAAATTTTAACATAGAATGAGTTTGTTTGTACTAAGTTGAACACAATATCCAAAAATGGTGCTAAGCAAAGCATTAAATTATATAATGTATACAATTTGTAATGTTACATGCATATAAAAAAGATAATTGTGACTTGTATATACTATAATAAGTCATATTTGATGTCACTAAAATTTCCTAATAAGTGAACATTTTAGATCATATGCAACACCTCTAAATGATTACTCCTAGCATCTGACCCTAAGAGATTACTCACCAATTGATTGTATATATCTTAGCAAATCAATATAGATACAAGGTTGAATAACTAGCATCACATACTACATATATTCCTTAGAACCTTAGCACATCTCCTTATTCTTCTCACGTAGAACAAACTTAAGAACTACAAGAAAAACTAAATAGATAATAAATATTAATAACAATTAGGTAATACACATACAAAGCATGACAATAAGAACAATCATAAAACATTAGTAAAACTTTAAATCATATAACACTAGTAACAAGACACAAGACACGAGACACAAACAAACAAGATTTCAACTCCCACAATTTATAAGAGCATAAATTACAATCCCATGCATGGATCCCAACCATACTAAGATAAAAGAGAGATAGCTCAACCTAAACTAGATAACCATTAATCATATGCATAAGATAAGGGTTAATTATTGAATGAACAACCCCCTTAGTAAGCTTAAGTAAATATAGTGGAAAATGAATAGGAGATTAATACTAGCTTAGTGAAATAAAATGAGCTCCTAATCTAATATGAAATGGTAATGCTCATAACATCAACCTTAAGAGAAATTTAGGGAAATTAAATAAAAGTTAAAGGAGGAAAATTCTTAAATATGTTTCTAAATGGAAAATTTTAATTAGGTGTGTATATACAATTGTGGAACTTCCTCTCAATAATATTAGAATAAATGGAGAAAGAAGAGAGGAAATGTAAGACTTATGAAATAAGATGTTTGAATAAAGTGATGTTATTTTACTAAAAAGAAGAATAATTTCAAATTGGTGATAATAAAAACTCACATAAAAGATTGAAAAGATCAACTTTCATCAAGCTAAAGACATAAATGTTAAAAATCTATAAAAAGACCACAAATAAAATCAATTACAAAGAAACATTAATCAAATCACTAAAGAACCACCCTATAAAAAAATGATAAAGGCTAATAAAAAGGGATAAATATTCCCTAAGAAAAATTTCTTCACAAAATACATCAAGAAGCATCTTGATTAAAAAAATGATCTAAAAACACATGGAGAAGAAGAAAAGCTCTCATAAAATAAATTCTTAAAACACATGAGAAAAGTTCTCAAATAAGGGATGGATCTCTCTAAGCGATGCGTTATAATTTTATGTTTAGACGTTTCCTTATCTATGTCTGACTGCTTACAAACATGAAATAAAAATACAATAGCTAGAAAGTAGTAGATTTCATGGGGCTATTTTGATGTTGTACAAGTGAAGGAAAGAGAAACAAGGGTTTTAAGTTCAGTTGAGAAGGAATCTAAGGGAAAGTAGGGTTAAATTCAGCTGAGAAGAAATTTGTGGGTGTAGATAACCCTCTCTGCTACGAACATCACCATGAAATGTCGACTCTCAATCTTGACATAGGTAAAAAATGTTACCCACTCATTTTATTTGTTTTCATTCTTCCAATGCCCTCTATCTTTCTTTGTAGGCTGTCACAACTCTCCACACACTGACAAGTTTTTAAAAAACTTATTATTACTGATATCAAACTTTTATAGATGTGTATGTAAAATAAGAACATAAATAGGTATATCGTAGTAGTTTCTCTAACAAAGGATTGTAAGTCAAGATAAACACAAAATATACATGTATTGACTGCATGGAGTATAATGATTGTAAGATTCTATGACCTTTACCAAAATCCTCCTTGTATTAATATGGGAGACTTGTAATATGGTATGGAGGATAAGGTATTTATTAACACAACACTGATAGATAATGTATAGGAATACATGAACTCATATATATTTTTATAATAATCATTTTGAAAAGTTTGTTGCAAGAATTTGATTTTAGATAAAGACAAGTTTACAAATAAATTTTATTTATTAAGATTTTAAAAATATATTAAAAACATTAAAAATAAATATATAGAAATAAAGTGTTACAATCTTGAATCAAAACATGAAAATTATATATATATATATATATATATATATATATATATATATATATATATATATATATATTTTANATATATATATATATATATATATATATATATATATTGTAAAGACCAAAAATTCCCAAAAAGTCACATAAGCTATACATGCTAAAATTTCTCCTATGTTGAATTCCATAGTCCTAGTCAGTCAACACTAAAGACTAATCGACCAAAAAGATCAAGACGACAAATAATCATGAACACCAAATTTCCATTTTTCCATGTATTCATTTCAACATTGCATAAAGAACATACATCCAAGAGTAATCGACCATACCGTCGAATTACAAAAATCCATAAACTATAAAATTACAGTGTTCAATATATCAGGATGTCGACCATCTATGTCAAGCTTCTTACATCATAGAGGAAATATAGTACAAGTCATATACAAGACCATAAGGCCATAACATCAATATCATGAACGCCATCAAACAACTGTCCATTTGCATGCTCTGGTCTCCTAAGCCTTCGAACTCATGTTCAAATGAAAATCTTGAGATGAGAGTGTGATTTAGGGGCTTAATCCACCCAACCACAGAGTGGTTAGCTCCCCTAGGGATCATCCTAAAATGAAGAGTGCATCGACCCTACCCAAGAAGTCTATCTCTTGACACTGATGGATCATAAGGAATCTGGTGTGTCTATGAATCTAACTACTTTCCAAAGTTTCTAAATAGATTCTATTCACAGATTTAGGAAGATGAAACATAACCATACACATTTAAGAAAACATGTGTTACCAAGCTTTGGTCAACACACTTTTAAGACCATAATTCTACTGGCAGGTAATGCAAAAATTAAATTACCCTTTCCTGGGATTCCACATCCTACACCTTCCTTTCAATTTCATATTTTCAATAAAAACATAAAAACAATACCAAAAGCAAAATACAACAAAAAAGAAAAAAAAAATTCCTCATTTGAACTCTATTTCCAACTTTGATTTGTAAATTCATCTCTATGTTTAAAATTTGTAGTCTGAGTTTTGAATGAATGGAAAGATCGCATGCTGAACAAAATTAAACAAAAATATTTTATGTTTCCCAAGTGATCCTTTTTGATAAAATTTCCAAAACATGTTTCCATATATCCTTTTTAAATCTCAAGTAAATTTTAGTTATTTTCAACAAAATTGAACTAACATGATGCTGGAAACCTTCCACAGAATGAATTATCAAAAAAGAAAAATGGTTGAGTTTTTGGTAGCAAGACAAAATTTTGATTGCTGACTATTTTCTAAAGATACCTAAATTTTATGTTTCCTACTTTGATATGAACTCATTATCAGAGATATAGGCCTATAGAGGGTTGAAAGTCCAAATGAATACAATATTTGTGGAAAGACCAGGATTTTCAAACTAAAACCTTTGTTGTGCATAGGTGGCTGTGTTATATAAATAAAATAATGCATATTTAAAACACATTCCTCTTTCACATCAGAGTAAAAACAATTCTGACTATTTGGAGATGAAAACAACCTACAACCACTCGTATACATTTTTTCACTCACAAAAAAACAACAAAAAAAACATTTGCACAATCACAACCACCAATACAAAGTATTCAAATCAATTTAATAAATTCTTAAAGATCATTCCAGAATCTAAGATGTAAATAAAAGAAAAGAACTTGGAGTATTCAGTGTGTTCAAAAGAATCCTATTGATCCCAAGATTCTGGCTAGCGTTGTAAAATACTTCTACTGCAACTCCACCTTCTTGCTATCACTTTTTTCTCCAAAACGCGATCTCCTTCCTTCTAAAATCGTAAGTCCTCTCCCTATGTACTGTGCGTGCTGGTTTTTTTTTTTTTTTTTAAAACCTTCTTTCCCTTACTCATTTTTCTTTTTTAAAACCTCATTTCCCCCTTCTTATGAAATGTGGTCTTCTCTAAAATAATGTTTCCCCCTCCTAAAGTTGTGGTTTCCTCCACCAAAAATGGGCGCCTTCTCTTCCTTAACCATCCTCCCTCCACGCTCCAAAGTGTCTCTTTTGTTTTACATGAAATAAAACATGGGTCCTCCTCCTTCACATGTGCTTTACTCTATGTTCTTATAGTGTCCATTTCCTATTTCACATGCTTAGTAATCTCCTTACACTCTACCTTGCGCTTCCTTCCAATGATCCTCGCGCCAACTTCCCATTCCAAAATGCTCACTCCCTTGATTTAAATCTTCCTCATTAATCATACGCATGCTCATCTCCCTTCACTTCAAACTGTAGTTAATTACTTCACTACATCTTGCAATGGTTACAAAAATAATTCCCCAAATAGTTTCAAAATAAATAGAGAGAAAACTCCACCTCACATGAAGACAAAATGGTGGTATTTAAATTTTTTTTTAAAAAACATCACAAAAAATAGCAATATAAAAGAAAACATAAATCATCATCTTTTATCTAATATAGAAGGGTTATGACATCCTTACCCCTTTAAAATATTCATTGTCCACGATGAATCGATTAAAATTGCAATTATATCCAAGAAAATCAAGAATTTTATATTAACATGATCTATAATCTAAGTTCCACTGTTGAAGATAATACATGTTCCCGCATTTAAATTATATCATAAAATCAACAAGATTTAAATTTTACTTATAACACACTAATCAATTTTGAATCTTCACACACACCATGAATTTACCATTTGAGATAGAGTTAGAAATAAAACTCATTAATTTATCGTAAGTACAATAATCAAATACTAAGTGGTGTGTGAAAACCTAGATTTTTCCGATCAACCATTACTGAGAAGTTAAACTTCTCTTCCAGAAACACACTCCCACCTTCCATCCTACCAAATCCACCAAACCACTAGATTGATCATTAGTAGGTTACTCCACAAATCCAAAATATATTTAAATAATCATCCATAAAACATCATAATATCCACCTTAAGTCATATAATATTTTGCGACATTATTCTTCGAATACAACATCAAAGCATATAAATCACATGAACCCACATTTATTTCCACAATATCCATAATAATGTCCAACACATCTAACATAACCATAAATCATAATGAATTTGGTCAAAAGTATCTTGTTGGTGTTTAAAATTGTTATGCTGTGAGAAGCAACCAAAATATCTTAAGATTGATATTAGGAGTGGTTAGCTCCAAGTGTGAAAGCTCTGTAAGATAACTGGACCAACTATAGGGACAAGACTTCCCTCTGCACTTCTGGCTTTGCAAAACCAAGGTGGGTACACCTAATCTAGACAAAACTCAACTCTTTACACCACCTTCTACTTCTGGATTTTAAACAAAAGATGATGATAAGAAAGTACTAAATTCCAACCAAGAATTCATTGACTCTCCATTACCATGGTGGGATAACATTAAACAACTATAAGTGTAAATAATTTTGTAATGAGTTTGATTATATTTAGGGATAGAATATAGACAAACCTATCAGACATATATCTCCATAGAATATACTAGTTTTGGATCAGTGCTTCATCCATTGGGTAAATTCCTAAATACAATTTTGAAACTGAAACAACCTCTTAGTATATATTCAAATCCATAAACATAAAATCTCTCAGACTACACACTACACTATCCTTAAGAAGATAATCCAATAGAATCAATGCAATATCCAAAGCATTTTAATTTGATCTAAGATTAAAGACTTGTGGAATACACACATTTATAAGCAAGACCCATACAGTAAGCCAAAAAATTACAACTCAACAGATAACACAAAGGAGAGACATAAATATGAGAAGACATATATTAAGTATAATGAAATCTTATTTCTGCATCAATATGAAAAGGAAATACAAAATAAGACAATATGCAAAAGATCATACAACTCTCTATTCTATCTCAATACAATCTGAAAAACATCTACTATATCCTAGTTTGGAAACAAATACAAGCCTAATGCTTACAATATTTCTCCCAATTCTGCAGCCCTTACTAAATGGTCTTGAAAATTCTATTATAGGAACATGAATGCAACAAGCTTTGGACCATTTAGGGTTAGGGTTTACAACCAATCATGTCAAGAATTTAAGACATTTAATTTTGTAATCAATTTGAAACCCTATCTCTTTCCCTTCAATCTATGTAAATCTGATTTGAAATCAATTTTATAATCCATGGATGTGAACGCAGTACCTTGAGGTGGAAGAAATTCCAAGCCTTGACGTGGAGAGCAGTTGATTATTAATGCAAAAAATACCAGGGGCCTCTATATGCATTTATCCTTCTAAATAGAAACCCTACCTATCAATTATGGTCTTGAATGCAGCCTACCATATCAGATTTCAATCCCTTCATCGTTCAATAGATGTGCAAAGTTGACCCAAAAGATTAGATCACAACATTAATGACTCTAAGATAAAATATTTGTCGACCGCCATGAAAAACCCACTGAGAAACATTTAAATATTTGAATTCCTATTATAATGGTCACACTTGGTGCGGAATAGATTTTGGACAATCAAGATCAAATCCCTTTCAAACTTTAAAACAAATTTGTGGATCTCTTTTAAGTTATATGGGATTAGGATCTGATCTTGCTAGGTTTCGCACATGCGTGATGCCTTCATAACTATCTTACCCGCATCTATCCCTTCAGGTAAAGTGTCATGAGTCAGATCCTTTTAAACTTATATGTCCTTTACTTTAACCTTAGTTCTGAAACCACAAGTCCCACTTAACTGGAAGGACACGTGACCGCCAAGTGTAATGCCTCAATGGTTAGATGTCAATAATTTTATTCATAAAGCTTTGTGCTCACCGCACAATCTAAAAGTACTTGATTTGTCTTTAACTCATCTCTTGTTCGGCTGGGTGATATCACATGTCCATGTGTCACAGAGGTGCAATGCCTTAAAAATTAGATCTCGGGCACTTTTCCCTTAAGGCTTCACGTTGGTCGTTAGATTTTATTCAACTTGACTTTAGCTTACCTGACCACCACCTTACTAACCAAAGGTTCCAACTCTCAGTTAAGACACGTGTCATGCAGGTGCAATGCCTTGATCAGTAATATCACTACATCTCTGGCTTGAGGCTTTGCGCTATCCATTGGATCTAATCTGACCTGACAACACTTTAACTTTATTACCCTGACATTAACCCGAACCCACCTTGTACGCGTGGAGGAAAGTTGCAATGCCTCAAAGGTTAATCTGAATGCATATTTGCAAGGAAGGGAATGCGCCTACTATTAGATGAAAAATATTTGATAGTAGAGGAACCTGCTTTATCCACGATCACTGAGGGACACTTGGCAACTAGGCATAATTCCTTGAAGATTAAATTAGATGCATCTTATGATGAAGGAATCACGCCTGTAGTAGGATCAAATGCAACATGCTCAGGAAGTATAAAGGGTAAAGTATTTTCTGGGATGAAGACTTAGGAAATATTTAAAACCTAGCTAGGAAAATACTTTAGGAAAAAGGTGGCCCCACCTGACGATAACTTAGAAGACATGATGTAAGCAACTTAAGTTACATAAAAAGCAACTTGAAAGTAGAATTCACCAGGAGGGTTTAGGGTTTTTTCATAAATTTGAACCAAGGGTTTATGTCTAGAGACCAGAGGAAAATGCATGGAACCATGAAAATTTTGAATCATAATGATCGAAGATAGCAATATGAAGAGGGATGTATGATGATCCTGATTCTAAGGCTTCTTGGCTTAATTTTGCATATTGGATTTGTTACAGATGTTTGAGTGAAAAATTGATTTTCTAGAATGTGACAACGATGCTTGACAGAGCAATTTTTTGTGCTTTGGGGATACCTTACAAGCGATGAAGATTTAGGCAATGTGAGCTTAAGAGACGATAGGAGGAATAGTGAGGAATGTTTTCCATTGAGCGCAAGTTGTGTGATTATTGGTGATGTGAACCATGAATTTTTTTGAATAGTGCTAACATATCCAACCAAGTCAAAAAAAAATTTGAACTCTCACTAAGAGTCCCAAATAAAAATACATAATAGTATCAATGTCTAAGCATATAACATGAGTAACTGAAAATAAGAACATATATAAGTCTAATCAAATAAGTGCCAAAAAGATCTATGCATGTCATTTGCATCCTCCCAAGTAGCACTGTCATCAAATAATTGGTCCCATTGGAACTTATATTGCAATACATCTCTATTGTGCACCTTGATGGTACACTAATCAATGAGGTGGGTAGGCTCCACTAGAACCACCCCCACATCCAGAACCTACAATGCACGCCAGTCTAAGATATGAGATACATTTGGATGATAGGGTTTCAACAAAGAAACATGAAAAATATTATGGATTCGGGCTAGAGTGGGCGGTAGAGCAAGTCTCTAAGCAATGAGGTTGATCACCTCCAAAACATAAAAAGGACCTACATATCTTGGTGCAATCTTGGAAGACTTGCCAAAAGAAATTAAGATCTTATGTGGTCTCACACACAAAAACACTTTATCCCCTTCATGGAACTATCTGAAAGTATAGTTCATATCCGCATAACTCTTTTGATGATCAACTGCTTCCTTCAGCTGAGCATGAATCAGAGTCATTTGGTCCTCCATCATTCTCAACAAATCAGGACTAACAATGATCATGTCCTCTACTCTATCCCAACTAATAGGAGTGTGGCATTTTTGTCCATATAGTGCCTCAAATGGTACCATTCCCAATGAAGCATGGTAAGAGTTGTTGTAGGAAAACTCTACCAATGGAAGATACTCTTCCCACTTGTATTGCTAATCCATGCAATACATTCAAAGTAAATCCTCTAGAACCTGATATACTCTCTCAGTCTACCCATTAGTTTGAGGATGATAGGTTGTAATGAAATTTAGTTGTGTACCCAAGGAAGCATTCAAGGTTGTCCAAAAACTTGATGTTATTCGCATATCTCTATCATATATAATGGTCTCTAGTACACCATGCAATCTAAAAATATCTTGAATAAACTTCTTGGCCAAAGCCAAGGATGCATCTCTCAAACTCCCTGGAATGAAATGAGCTACCTTGTTTAGTTTGCAAACTACTACCAAGATTACATCATGCTTGTGTCGTGTCATGGGTAAACCTTGGATAAAATCTTTATCGATGACTTGCCATTTGTATTCTAGTATATCATGATGATATAAAAGTCCCGCTGGGTGAACATGCTCAGCCTTAACTCACTAGAATTCTAAACACTTGGCTACATAAGCTATCACATCACGCTTAAGTATTGGCCAAAAAAATAGTGGCCTCATATTAGAAATCATCTTGTTACCCCTAGATGTCCTGCAAATGGAGTGCAATGCATCTCCTCAAGTACTACTTTCCTCAACCCTTCTCGGTTGGGAATGTACATCTTATTCTGGTATCTCATAATACAATCATCCTCAAAAGAGTAACCATCAAAATGGTGATCTAATGGATCATTGTGCAAGGCTGACTTGACCATCTCATAATGATCATCACCTGGAAGCTCCCACAACACGTGATCCTTCAACCATGTCTTAGAAGTAGAGATAGCTGCAATGTGTCTTCTCCTACTAAGAGCATCTACCACTCTATTCTCCTTGCCCTTAATGTACTCAATGCCAAAATCATACTCACTCAAAAACTCCAACCAACATCTTTGTCTCACATTGAGATTATGCTGTGTGAAGATATACCTAATTCCCATGTGATCTATTTTCAACTCAAACAACTTTACCCAAAAGGTAATATCTCCACATCACTAAAGCTTGTACAATTGTTGCCAATTCCAAGTCATGAGGTGCATATTTAACCTCATACTACTTCAGCTTATGTGACTCATAAGCCACTACCTTACCATCCTACATAAGCACACCTCCAAGACCTTCAACCAAAGCATCTATAATCACTGTGAAATGCCCATTCAGATATGGTATAATCAAGATAGGAGCGGATGTGAGTTTCTATTTCAACAACTAAAAGGCTTACTCACATACATGATTCCACTCGTATATTTTCCCTTTCCTCTGAAGGGATGTAATAGGTGTTGCAATCTTGGAGAAACCCTCCACACACTTCCTGTAATAACCTGCGAGTCCCATGAAGCTTCTAACTTCACTGACATTCTATGGAGCTGACCACTCAAGTATGGATTTAAAATTTGTTGGATCTAATATAATTCCATATGCAGAGATAGTGTGACCCAAGTAATGAATCTGATTCTGATAGAAAGAACACTTAGATAGATTCCTAAAAATATTCTTAGCTCTAAGTCACTGTAAAATTATTCGCAAGTGCTCCTCATGCTCCTCCATGGTCTTGGAGTAAATCAAAATGTCATCAATGAAAATCTCAACAAACTTATCCATACAATCTTTGAACATAATGTTCATCAAGTTCATAAATGCTGCAGGTGTATTTGTCAATCCAAAAGGTAAGACAACAAATTCATAATGTCGATACCTTGTCCTAAAAGCGGTTTTGGATATGTCCTCTTCTTTGATTCAGAGTTGATGATATTTGGATCTCGAATCAATCTTAGAGAACATAGTTTCTCCCTTCATCTGATCAAATAGTTCATCTATTCATGGAAGCAGATACCTATTCTTGATAGTCACCTTGTTAAGCATTCTATAATCTATGCATAACCGCAAGGTACCATCTTTCTTCTTCACGAAGATAACTAGAGCTCCCCATGGTGACACACTAGGGTGAATGAACCCTTTATCCAAGAGTTCCATGAACTAATTCTTCAACTCATACATTTCAGTGGTGCTCATACACTAAGGAGCCTTATATTGAGGCTCAGTTACAGGGATTACATCAATAGAGAAGTCAAATTCACTCTTCAAAGGTAACTCTGGTAAATCCTCTAGAAAAAACATCCTAGAACTCCTGCAAGATAGGATAATCCTCTAAACTAGGAGGAGTGTCACGATATTTTCCATGTGCTACATACATCATGCACCTCTTCCTCTTTGCCTTCTTCAATTGCATCACATAAATATGTCTAAGCTCAAAGGGACTTTTCTCACTCAAAAGTACTGTAGGTTTACCTGAATCATCAAGACATTCAACTGACTTGTCCTTATAGTTTACTAAAGCCTTATGTTTAGTCAACCAATTGATGCCCAAAATGACATCATAGGAACTCAATGGGGCTACATAAAGATTTACTTGCGTTTGGAAGTTTGGAAGTTCTATCTCACTACAAGCAAAACATTGCTCAGCCTTGCACTCTGTCCTATTTCCATATTCTACCATCCATGGTTCAGACATATATCCAGGTCTAAATGATAAATGGGAAACAACTCTAGGATCTATAAAAAAAATTGTAGCTCCTGTATCAATAAAAATGGAAATATTTTGGCCAAAGAGCTTACTGACCAACTAGATCAGGGTAGCCTAAAAGTCCACCTATCTACGATCAACAGCTGCATGAATCTAATGCTGAGTCTGGGGACCCTTCCCATCTCTATGATTTGTATGCCGAGGGCATGTACTGACATAATGGTCACCTCCACAAGTGAAGCAACCACCTACTAGTCCTTTCCTACCCTCAGATGTGTTCCTCTTGTTGTCATTCTTGTTGTTGCCTCTGTTATGATACTAAGCATCATAGTTGTTGGTGTTCCTACCTGTATTTACTCAACCTTTACCTCTGATATTCTGAACTTTCTCTTGTCCAGAATCTTTAGGTTGATTATCCTGAAATTTCCTCTTGAATCCATGAGAGGAATTAGTCCTCTGATTACCCTTTGCTGAAGATACCTATTGCAGTTTTTGTTCCTGTCTTAATGCCTTCCTGAAAGCAAAGTCCATAGTCTCAGGCTCATGCATGTCAACTTCAGATCCTATCTCAATACATAACCCAAGAATAAATTTGTGGGTTCTAAACCACTCATCTTTCTAGTGTTGTGGTACATACTTGACCAAGTGACAAAACCTCTCATGATACTGAGTAACAGACAAAACTCCATGTATTAGGTTCTGGAACTTAGCCACTCTCTGGTCATAATATAACTATGCTAACCACCTCTTACGAAATAGTACAAGAAAATAGTCCCAAGAGATCTCACCAGGCTACATCCTCTTCTATGACATCTCATTATTCCACAAAGTACCAGCTTCCCCTGTCAACTGAAAAGCACCCCACATAGCTCTAGATTCGCTATAAATATTGCGTACATGGAAGTACTTTTCCATAGATAAAATCCATGCCTCATCCTTGTCTCCAATGGTCTTACCATTGAAGGTAGGAGGTACAACCTTCTTGAGGTCCTTGCTTAGTTCCTCTGCTATTCTTTCCCTATTATTGGGTACTGTTGCAGCCCTAAGATCATCATTACGTTTCAAATGCTCTTCATTCCTCCTATCCTCTTCTTCTTTCCTCTGAACCTCAAGCCTCTGATCCTCTTCTTATTTACGTTGAGATTCAATTCTTAGATCTTCTTCCCTCTTCCTTCTCTCTTCATCACCCGATCTACCTCTCAAATCCTGCTCAAGATTATCCATATGATAACCTTGCTGCTGCAAGAGGTTTCCCTGCTGGGTTAAGAGACCTAAGATCTGATCAAGCCTCTGGTTAGATTCACCATTTTGATCATTGCTAGAACTGGCCCATTTACTATTCCTAGTATCCATGGTGTCAGATTATCTCCTGCACCAATAATAAATACACAACTTAGCAATAGAAGACCCAAGTCCCAAAAGTTTAAACACAACTCTAATACCACATATAAAGACCCAAAAATTCCCAAGAAGCCACATAAGCTATACATGCTAAAATTTCTCCTATGTCAAATTACATAGTCCTAGTTAGTCAATGCTAAAGTCTAATTAACCAAAAATATCAAGACAAAAAGTAATCATGAACACCAAATTTCCATTTTTCCATGTATTCATTTCAACATTTCATAAATAATATACATCCAAGAGTAAAAAAATCTATAAATTATAAAATTACAATGTTCAATATATCAGGATGTTGACCATCTATGTCAAGCACCTTGCGTCATAGAGGAAATATAGTATAATTCATATACAAGACCATAAGGCCATAACATCAATATAATGAATTCCATCGGATAACTGTCCATCTGCATGCTTCGGTCTCCTAAGCCATCGAACTCCTGTTCAAATGCAAATATCAAGACAAGAGTGTGGTTCAGGGGCTTAATCCACCCAACCATGGAGTGATTAGTTCCCTTGGGGCTCATCCTAAAATGAAGAGCACACCGACCCTTCCCAAGAAGTATATCTCTTGGCACTGATGGATCAGAAGGAATCTAGTGTGTCTGTGAGTCTAACTACTTTCCACAAGTTTCTAAATAGATTCTATTCATAAATTTAGGAAGATGAAACATAACCATACACATTTAAAAAAAATTGTGTTACCAAACTTTGGCCAAAGCACTTTTAAGACCAGACTTCTATTGGCAGGTAATGCAAAAATTAAATTACCCTTTCCTGGGATTCCACATCCTACACCTTCCTTTCAATTTCTAATTTTCAATAAAAACATAAAAACAAAACCACAAGCAAAAATACAACAAAAAAGAAAAAAAAGTTTTCCTCATTTCAATTCTATTTCCAACTTTGATTTGTAAATTTTTCTCTTTGTTTAAACTATGTAGTCTGAGTTTTGAATGAAGGGAAAGATCACATGCTGAACAAAATTAAACTAAAATCTTTTATGTTTCTTGGGGTGATCCTTTTTGATAAAATTTCCTAAGCAAGTTTTCCATATATCCTTTCTAAATCTCAAGTAAAGTTTAGTTATTTTCAACAAAATTGAACTAACAAACAAAATTGGACTAACATGATGCTGGAAACCTTCCACATAATGAATTATCAACAGAGAAAAATGGTTGAGTTTTTGGTAGAAAGACAAAAAATTTGATTGCTGACTATTTTCTAAAGACAACTAAATTTTATGTCTCCTGTTCTGATCTGAATTCATTATTAGAGATATAGGCCTACAGAGAGATGATAGTCTAGATGAATACAATATATGTGGAAAGACCGAGATTTTCAAACTAAAACTATTATTGTGCATAGATGGTTGTGTTATATTGATGATATCAATTTTTCATTGATATACAAACAACACTTTTGGTAAGCATACACCGAAAGACAGGACTGAGGAAACCGAAGATCAGATATTAAGAGATCATCGAAAATGACTAAGTGGAAAGAGAACTGATGACACAACTTAGTGTGTAAACCAAAAATGCAATGACAGAAAGATAAAGAGGAACCCGGTATGCAAGATACAGTGCAGACCGACAAGACAGTTAAAGTGCAACCGACAGAAAAACTGAAGGATGGTCAAGCATGACCGACAGACAGAACCGAAATTCAGTTGCAACCCGCAAAAAGTGGATCTGACTTCCACGTCGAATAAAGAAAGTGTATTTTATTTATAGGATATTTATTTATTTTAAATCCATTTATTTAGGGACAAGATACATGAAAGTGCTTTAATCAGTCTAACTAATTTAAAACACATAGACTAGGAGATCTAGGTACAAGTTGTAAACCCGATCTTAGAGTTAACATTGTTTTTATCGAAACTTAATGAAGTCAATCCATCTATAAATAGATGATGCAATCATTCATTATTAACAATGTGAAGAGAGAGGAGAACATGAATGAAACAAATGAGTACATCTATGGATCAGATTGAGAGTTTCAAGAATAAAGAACAACAAAAAGTGAATCTGGTTATCAGAACCAAGAATAGAGCATACTGAGAATCACAGGTATTATTCAATCACAATTAGGTGATAATATTTTTATGTAAACTACATTGGATCTATATCATCAATAGGATATTGCATTTACCAGGTCAATTTTTAATTTGCTATCATTCTAACAAGTGGAGTAAAGTGTAAAAATCCTTTTAAGGAAGGTGGATTTAACAGTCCAACAATAAATCTCTTAACCGAGTATACACTCAACAGTGTTGCTAAAGCTCCTAACAGAGTATACTTTAATAGGTCTCCACTGATACTCTTAACAGGGTAGATCATCAAAAGTGATCAAAATTGTAAGCTTTAACCTACCCCTTCCAATCTGCAGATAGTGAAGATTTTGTGGGTGTCATCCCCACCACAGTTTTTACTTCCTCATAGGATTTTTTTGTGATATAATATCTTGTGTTATGTGTCAAATTACTTCTATGAATGTTTACATGTATGTTAATGTTATGAATTGATATAACTCACATCAAGATAGTATAAATCAGATTGAATGGATATACAATTGATTACAAAGGTTAATTGATTAAAGGATACAAAAAAATTTAGAGGTACTGATTCACCCATCCCCTCTCAGTACATACTTCCTGTTAGAATAGGAAAAACCCTATTCTCCCAAGAACACCTGCATGCATAACTTGTTACATGGAAGAAGTGAACAACAGAAGACAGGAAAAACTATGGAGGCCAAAAAGCCAGAGGAGACATCATATGCACATGAAAGAATATATTATTAACAATATGTTTCAATCTAATATAACGTGATGTGAAAACTCCTTATGAAAAATAAAGAGGTGAATCCTTATAAAAGGAATCATGAAACCCTAAAAGGGAAAACCTAAGGTTAGCTTAAGCAACTAGAGTGAATAGGTGAGTTAGTAATTAGATCATAGTGATTTAATTAATAACCCAAGAGACTATTACTCTAACACCCCCCTTAAGATAAGCTTAGGGAGAAGCAAAAACCTAAGAGACTACTACAGAAAGCAGGAAAGAAGGGTCCCGGCAACAAGGCCTGATCAGGTACCCAAGTACAAGAAATAAAATAGATGAAGGAAACAAAGCCTCCAATGTAGGGAAAGTCCCAAAGAAAGGAACAAGAAAGAGCAAGAAGCATCTTTAAAGCATGAAGTTGTAAACACTGTCAGAAGTAACTGCTGGAACCTTCACTAAAAAAGTGCATGACCAGGTAGAGAAGACAAAGTTTGAAGAGTTGATCAATTGAACCCGAGAAGCAATAGAACCAACAGGATAACCCCCCCATAATTCTGAACAGGGAGAGGTGACAAGAACACTGAAATGCAATGCCAGAAACATCTGCAAAAATAAGAATCAGGAACACCACCAGTGCAACAGAAGTACAAGCATAGGATAAAGGGCGGTGTTACCAATACACAACATGAGCTAATGTCATGGAAGGTATGCTCACTTGACAAAGGTGGATGAGCACAAAATGAAAAAACATCATAACCCCCCATAGCACTTTATAACTAAGTGCGAGTACAAAAAACACACAAAGTGCTCGAAATCCTAGATATGCAAAAGTAGGCACTTTATCTCAGTGCATTTACAAAAAATAAAATACTACAGAAGAGAAGCATACAATGCTCAGAAGTCAGAAAGAAGAGTGAGCCAAAAGAACAAAAGAAGAGATCCCAGGACCTGTAGAACCCAAGTAATTCGCCAGAGTACGAAAGAGAAAATCTCAAAGGAGAGAGAACCTAGAGAAAAATCTAGAAAAAAGACCCCTACAACTGAAAAGTTCACTGAACCAACTTTCTGACGATATCTGGTTTGCCAAAAATGGAGTTTGAATGAGCCAAATATGGCTCCCGGAAGGTAGAAAATAGACATCAGGCTTTGATAGAAAAAAATATTGTCAAAATAGAAGAACCCAAAACCCCAACCTCCATCATCAGAAAGTGCTCAAAAAGAGCTTTCCAACGATATATGTAAGTCAGAAAATAACCCCTGTATGCTCAAGATAGAGCAAAAATAGTGTAAGAGGGTCAAAAAGGCCACAAAATCTAGGTTTTAAGCCCCTGGGCCTGAAAAATCTCTAGCCCCTAGGTGCATGGCATGTGTAGGGGGTTGGGGCGGAGCCCCCAGTCACCCATGTGATCGGTCGCTCACAGAAAAGGGGCCTATGGGGTTTAAAAGGCCGTCGGGCGGCGGAGTAGGTTGGTAGGGGCCGGTGGAGCGGCGGGGGCCGGGAGGCGCCGCCAGCGGAGGTGCGCAGGGCAGAGCGGAGGCCGGGGAAGCCGGCGGTGGCCGTGGAGGGCGGCGCAGGCTGGGTACTGGCCGGCGGCGGTGGAGCGCCAGTGGCCCGGCGGTGGTGCATTTGGAAATGCATTGGGTACATTTTTTTGAACGCAAAAAACATATAAAAAATGTTTGTTTTTTTTCTTGGTTTCCGTGCCTGTACGGCACTGGAAACCAAAATTTTTTTGCCTCGAAGGAAAGATGTCCAAAATGGACAAATTTTATATGGATTCTGGGGTTTTTGGGTGCTCTGAGTGCAACGGTAATGTCCGTTTGAGCCCAAAATGACCAGAAATAAAGGTCCCCCCTAAATCCACATAAAAGCCTTCTGAAAAATCAGAAAAATCCTCAGCATCTGAAACACTTCTACAAAATATGAACAATGAGCAGCAAGATGGCTCTGATACCATGTTAGAATAGAAAAAACCCTATTCTCCCAAGAACACCTGCATGCATAACCTGTTACATGGAAGAAGTGAACAATAGAAGACAGGAAAAACTATGGAGGCCAAAAAGCCAGAGGAGACATCATATGCACATGAAAAAATATATTATTAGCAATATGTTTCAATCTGATACAATGCGATCTGAAAAATCCTTATGAAAAACAAAGAGGTGAATCCTTGTAAAAGGAATCACGAAACCCTAAAAGGGAAAACCTAAGGTTAGCTTAAGCAACTAGAGTGAATAGGTGAGTTAGTAATTAGATCATATTGATTTAATTAATAACCCAAGAGACTATTACTCTAACACTTCCCATTAATCCCTACAATTGGTATCAGAGATGAGTCTCTTCTTGGAAATCTTAAAGGCTTAAGAGAAAAGATCATACAATGGAGAAGTAGAGACTTGATAAATATATTGAGAATAAGAAGCTTGAAATTCAGATGTTCTTTGAACAGTATAAAGAAGCTAGAATCAACATGACACAACTGCTAGATGAAAGAAAGAATATGGCATCTCCCTATAATGAGACAAATTATCATGAGGAAGAGATACAAGATTTCTTTGAATCTTCAGGATCAACCACAAGCAAAGCATTAGATACATATGAAGAAAGCATCATAAGCCTAACTGAAATCAATCTACATCTGGCTGGACAAGTTAAATATCTACAAATCGGTCAAGAGACATAGATGGTAAGGATGATTGATGTCATGAACAATGCTAGGAAAGCTGAGCAAGAAAGAACACTAGCTATTGATGATATAAGAAAGATCACAGAAAAGCTACAAGAAAAAGAGTCTGAAATACAAAGACTTACAAAGCATCACCATGAGATAACAAATCAGATTATTCTTATGAGTAAAGAGGAAAACAGATTAAATGTTGAACTCATTGAAAGAATAGAAACTATCAATGAACTGAAGGATGAGAATGAAAAGTTGAAACATGAAATAAGAATTTAGCAACAATATAATGAAATTATAAAGAAAGTTGAAGAAAGCAATAAAAGAATGGATGATTTTCTTGAAGGACAATGAAGAGTCAACAACAATACCGGTCTAGGTTTTACCGAGAATGGAGAATCATCAAATCAAACAGATCCAAAGAATGTTTACACAAATTCAAGACCAAGAAAACTGACATGCAATCACTATGGAAAGAAAGGCTATACATCAAATGTATGCGGAGGCAAAATGAAAGGTATTCCTAAATCTACATCTTCATTCATAGGATTATATTATAAATGTAACAAGAGAGGACATAAAACATATGAATGCAAGTCTGAGATGAAACAAATAAAGAAGGAAAACTACATGGACAAGTATTTTCCTACATGCAAAATGAATGGGCACACAACTCTTGAATGCTGGAAAAAGAAAAGGCAAGCATGGAAGCCTAAAGGTCAAGAAACTCCCTATCAACCGAAGAGAGTCGGTAATCAGTATGTATGGGACTACAATACTTGGACAAATTGTACAACATGTGGAAGATATGGTCACATAGCTGCAAACTGTATGAGACAGTGGACTAGAAAGTCTAGAGGCTAGACTAACCCCGGAATGGCATGCTTACACTATCATAAAGTTGGTCATCTCAAGAAATACTGTAGAGATCGAATGACAGAGACAAGCATATATCCCAATGGAAACACCTTTGAAGATATCTGGAGGGAAAGAGACAAAATGTGGAGAAGAGATTCAAACAATGATGAAGCTGGAATGAGAAATGCAAATGGTGACACCCCATCTAATGGATCCGGTGACATCACCACCCCAACCTAAGCAGAACAAGTATGGAACTGCATTACCCTAAGCTATTATATTACATCAGTTCCATAATATGTTGATATAAATGCCAAATTAGCATAAAGAAAGATGCATCATGGTATTACTTGTTAAAATTTGTGATAACTATGCTTTTGGGCATATATACCGAAACCCGTCAGTATACACTCAAAAAAAAGACTGCCTACACTTACCGAGAAGCGTCGGTTGAAAGCAAAGTTGCTAAGTATAAACTGAGCCTCATCGATAAACAAGCAAATGAATAAGTTGTCTGTGATACCAAAACCTGTCGATAAAAGCAAGTGAATTAGTGACTGCTTTGAAACGTTATGTTGCCACTGAAGGAAAGTAAAGCCTTCATCAACAAACTCAGTCTTCATACACCAAGGAGTTGGTAAGAATTTATGACACGCGTTTTAGGGCAACACCTATAAATAGGGAAATAAAACAACTCATTTGTTCATGACACCCAGAACAGAGTGACCAAGGTGATTCTTAAGCAAAAAGAAACTAAGTTACAGAGAGACCACGACTCGACCACCAGCAATCCTAGTAGATCAAAAATGTTTGCAAGCACAAATAGTAAGTTCTACGAGACTGACAACTCTATTTTTACGCATTACACAGGAAGCCCTAAAATTGAAAATGGCTTAGACTTCAAGAACCGTGAAATCCAAGAACGCAAAGAAGGATGAGTTCAAGCTCATCAAGAATTCAGCGTGTGAGGAACCTAACTACAAGATCCATCCTGAGGTTGCCTCACAACCCAATGACGCTAGAGCATTTTCACGCATACTAGCTAGGGTTTTAATCATGGAAGATGTTCGATCTTTCATACACTATAAGATTGCAGAGATAGGAACTTCAGAGGTTGAAGAAGCTTATAAGAAGCAGTGTAATGATGATGGAACACTAAAGGATGAACACAAGCACATTGAATTAAAAGGGTTCACCAATGCCCAAATGTTTCTGAAGGTTTTCAAAACCAAATTGATTCAGTTAGTGCTAAGCTGAATGCATAACAAGCTATGGCTTGATGAACCAAAGGTAATAACTCGAGATGTCATCCATGTGGTCATCGGTTACCCCATAAGTGAGAAAGTAAAGGCACTCAAGAATCCACCCAAGGCCAAGACCAAGAAAATGACAGGAGCTAAATGGGATGGCAGAGGACTGAAATTTACAACAATAACCGATGATGAGTTCAAGTTCGGTGCATGCATTCTAGGATACAAATTCTTCCAAGCAAGCAGATTGAATAGCATAGCATCAGGTGCAGTGGACACAATGCTCAAAATTGTGAAGAAAGGAACACAATTTGATTTATTTGAACTACTCCTGAATCAGTTGAAGGATAAATTAAAGACTATCAGGAATGCAAAGTCAAACACTTGTAAGTTATGCTCACTAATAATGTGTATTTTCTTTGATTTTCAAGAAACATTCCCATCAATTGGAGATGTGAATGGAGAAAACACCAAACCGGTCACCATGCAAATCAGTGAGCACATAGCTACACTAGGAGATAATTTTGAAACAGTCATGGATGAATACTTCAATGTATTCAAATACTGAATGCAAAAGAGGGTAAGAATCCCCGAACAACTCATTGAAAAATATAAGGATGAGATATGCTTCATGATTGATACTGACAATACATACATTAAGCCTGATGTACCAAGGACAACATGGTTACAACCATTAGAGTATGAGATCAACATTGATCTGGCAACTAAGGCCACAAGAAACAACCAAAATTTGGAACATATGAAGAGGCCAAGACAAGAGTAAAAGTTGGCCTGGTTCTAAAGAAAATTGTCAGGAAGAAAGACAAAATGGTGAAGAATCTTAAAAAGATACTGTCAGCAACCGAGGAAGAAGCTGAACATGATGAAGAAGTTGAACAGGAGGAAGAAACTAAAGAACAATTATCTGTCAGTAAAGATGAAGGAAAGGATGACTCAGAGGAAACAAAGTCAGATTCACCACCTCATCCACCAACTAAAAAGCCAAGGACAACAAATGCTTCTAGGACAAGAAGCCAAACATCAAAGGACTCTACTCCTTCACCTCTAAAGAAAGGAAAGGTCAATACTTAAAAGAGGAAAGTTGCCGCACCAAAGAGAGGGAAAAACAAAAGAGTAAGGAAATTCAAAAGAACCTGAGAGGATATAGAAGACACCAAGTAGGATGAAGCTGTACAAGAAGAAAGTGTCAAGGTAACACCTCCTGAATCTATTGATGACATATGTAAATCTATTACAAACTTTAGATCTATATCAGATTCAAAGATTAGAAGATGGTTGAAGTTAGACCCAGAAGTCTGAATAAAGTAGAGGACGCCATCATAGGTAAAATGTACAAGTTTAAATATGTACCGATTCAGTTTGCAGGCAGTTATGTACCAATGGAACTCTTGGATAGGCTATACTCTTGTTGGACATTTTCATTGAAGAATGAGAAGGAAATAAGAGAGAGTACTTGTTTCTCTCATGCCACTTGAATCAAAGAAGGTATAAATAAATGAAATGATAGAGAAGTACAAAAAGGAGTTCTCACCGAAGTTGAGAGCATACAAATTTCTTGAAGGAAAGATTATAGAGCTTGAGTAGGACAACCACAAGACATGGTTCAAGATAATGAATAGACCTACTGAGGAGGAAAGCCCCGACAAAGACCTTAAATAATAGGATGTTGAAAAGGTAACTCAAGATGACACATCTATTGGGTTAGATAAAGAAGAAGATGATACAACTGACAATAAGACTGCAAGTGTTGTAGATGAATCATGACCTGATACCACAAATGAGAACATTGTGGATACTAATGTCATAGACATTACCGATGACCCAGCAGAGGAAGTGAATAAGGATGAAGATGTCATCGTTGCAAAGGATAAAACCGATGAGAAGGACACAATAGTTGATACTGCACAAGTGAATATTCTAGGCAATATGCCAATATTGATATGAGCTATCAATATCCTACAAGAATCAAGCAAGTCACCTAAAAAATATACTCCCAAGGATGCATGGGAAGAGGCAAACAAAGAAAATACTGATGGTCAACAAGACATCAGAGATACTCAAGATGTTACCAACATTGATAAGGTTACAAGAGGAGATAAAGAAA
Organism: Thuja plicata; assembly: GCA_018584345.1. Lineage (NCBI taxonomy): Eukaryota > Viridiplantae > Streptophyta > Pinopsida > Cupressales > Cupressaceae > Thuja > Thuja plicata. The sequence continues at coordinate 464,145 of MU224642.1, forward strand.
AGGATGCAGATTCACAAGACAAGAATGTAGAAACCAAGACTAATGAAGTTAAGGACACCAATGAAGGAGACCAACCTAAAGATGGCACTCCTAAGGAAACTGACAAGTGTGTTATTGACGATGTTAAGGTGAATGTGGAGACATTTGCTGACACCTGACAAGCTGAAACTGATGTCAAGCAGTAGAAAGAAGCACAACATGTCACTTCATCAAGAACAACAGAGAAAGCTGAGAAATTGGCAATGGTTTTACATTCTAGTGGTTCTCAGAAGAAGAAGAAGAAATCAAAGAAGAACATGTTAGAGGTTGCATTGGATGAACTTATAGAAATACCAAAGTGTGACCCATCTACACTTGACTTTGAAGCACTCCAAGAATATGGAGAAATATGCCAAAGAAAGGCATTGCAGGAGAAGCTAAAGAAACAATACAGGGACTCCATGGTACTGGAGGCAACATAAGACATATTACGTCAAATTGTACCTGATGTTGATATTGATCAGAACAAGCCCATACTTGATCAATTAGCCACCCTCACTGACGCAATCACAACTCAGAATATTGATGCTGAGAAGGCAATAGAGGAGAGAGCCGAGATGAAGTGCCAACAAAAGCGCACTGATAACATCATCCAAGAAGTGGTGGTAATAAGGTAAAGCTATCATAATTCATATCTAAATTAGACCCAATAATATATGAAGCTATAGCCTTAATTCAAAAATTGAGCACAATAGACAAGTTCACTAAAGAAAATAGTGACAACATTGCAAAGCTAGATACAGATCTAACAAATAGTGCACAAAGCTTAACCACTGATGGAGACAACGCAGTTAAGCTGTATTATGAAAAGATAATTGAGATAAAAAGGGTAAGGCAAGAGATATGGGAGGCAGAAACACATTTCAAGGAAGAAGTAACTAAGCTCCAAGCTCAACTTCTGCCAAACTCTACACTGCTCCAACAACACATCAGTTCAGCAAGGCAACTGATAGCAACCCCAGAGATGTCTGTACCAGACAACATCTATGACATGCACTCAAAGATCACACTCGAGCACATGGCTCTAGAGAACCTCAAAGAACAATGGGAGAAAATGATGGAAGACATGATGTCTTCACACTCCCACATTTTTTATAATCTCTAAGGTAAAGACCTTTGCCCTTAATATCAAAAAAGGGGAAAATGATGAGTACAAAATACAAAAATAGAAAATTATATGTATTCATCCATTCATTCAGATGGGAAAATGATAAATATGTATATGTATATTCATATGAGAAAATGATATGTAGAAGGAAAGATATCATATGTACAGATATACCAGCATATACATAGAGGAAGTCATTAAATGACTAAGGATTATATATGGGTAAAAGCACAGTAATCTGTCACCCTTTTACAAAGGAAAAGGACAACAACACCACAACTGTAAAACTTCAAGGGCACAAAATTCACATTTCTGTTGAGAATTTGAAGATGATGTAAACTAATGAAATGTGTGAAATAGGCTGAATTATATGCCTATAATTTTGTTTTAAAAAAATTGAACCAAAATTAATATATTTTTTGAAAATTTAAGGTCTATTTTTCATTTCATGAAAAATATTGTAAATCAGGGCGTTTACTTCCCGCCAAATCATTATAAGTAAAATATTAGTTTTTCCTCCAATTTCAGAATATGTTTTAGATGACATGTATAGCTAGTGCCAAAAAAAAGAAAGAAGTGTTTTTGATGTATACTTTGCCCGTTATAAGTATTCAAAGTTGAACTTACTTGAAATCAACCATTTTTGTCTCCCACCATTTTTCCCCTATCAAAACTATACCAAAAACCAAATAAATTACATATTATTGAAGAGAACTCTATTCTCTAGTGTTATCTATGATTTTAAAAAATTTATGAATTGACTTAGTATTTTTAATATTATTCGAATCAATAACTTCCAAAAGCTTTAATAACCTACATGCAGTTTTTAACAAATTTATTCAATATTATGTAGTCAAAACAATATAAAAATTATATGTCAAGAATCATAGTTCCGAGATCTAGAAAAGGGTACTTTTAGTTTTTGACATTGTTTAGTTTCAGTAGAGAAAAAACCAGTAGAAGTGCCAACTTGTTGATTTGGTGTGTTTTTGGAGGTTTGGTTTCCAACATGGTGTTGGTGCTAAAATCGACAGATTGGACTCCTAACGGATTTCATTTATCCAATGAAGATAAATACGATTGATTTTCCAATGAAAAAGGTTTTGAGAGCCTCCTACAATTCTAATTCCACGGAACCAAGGCTGGTGGGCCTACACTTTAAAACCTATCTTCAAAGTCTTCTTAGAAATTTCATACAACAGATAACTGATAACTTCAACTCCTGCATCTCAATGTGTTAATAAGATCACAAAACTGAAAACATATGTGTCAATGAAATGTAATGTATTTTAATATTGCTTGATATGATTGAAATATGAAACTGAATTAGATGAAATAAAAGAGTGATTCAAAAACTTGAAACAATGAAACCCAATACCGAATTCAAATAATGAGAAAGACCAGTGCTTTATTCCAATAATGGGCAAACAGATTCGATATAATTTCAACCTTACATTCAACTTCAGAGACAAATTTGAAACAAAATATTATCACCTTAAAGGCGGTATGAAATGCACATATAATTAAAAGTTTAAACAATACTTCAATTTAATACTATTTCTCAAATGACGGACTAATTGATTAATATTTTAATCAATAAGGTTTTAACCATATGAAAATGAGAAAGAAATA
>MU224643.1:26719-48343 GCA_018584345.1 Thuja plicata
TTCATTCTTATCTGTATTCTCTTCCTCTATTGTTATTTCTTGTCTCAAGCTTTTCTGTTTCAACTTGACCAAAAAAGATTTGAACTCTTGAGATTTTATGAATTCATCATCCTTCATGAACTCATTTGCCATCAATGACCCTTTCATCATCCTTTTCAAATAGAACCATTTGATTATCTCCTTGGCCCTCAGCTTCTGGCTCCTTCTGCAGTTGCCTTCTCAATTTTCTGAAATATTTTCCATGCTTTGAGATCATGGCTTTAGCCATGCCTTTTCTATCCTGCACCATTTTATGCTCTGTTTTCTATTTCTTCTTTTGTGGCTCTCTAGCTAAAGTAGCCTCCTCACCTGCTTCTTCTTCATGTTTTTCTTCTTTTTGTTCTTCTTCTTCTTGAGGTTCCTCTAGGTGCTCCTTATGATGCAAGGCAATTTGAATAGGGGACCCTTTAGATTGTGCATCTTCAGCACTGAATTGAGGGACCTATGACATCGAAGTGTCATATGATTGTATCAACTTCTCTATCCTCTGGAGATATGGGAGATCAGGAAAGAAACCAGAGAATGAACTATCTGATTCCTTCCATTCTGCTTCTACTCTTAGGAGGTCCTTCCATTTTCTTCTCCTATCTTGAACTTCTAGTCTATTCAATTTGTTTCTCACAATGTCTTCATCATCCAATGGCTCATTATCCCTGATCTTGTGCCAAGGAGTCATCCTTTTTAGGGCTGTTTGTACAAAATTTTCAATATCACAGAATCTAGCGATTGCAGTAGACATTCTGTATTGCTTTAAGTAATCATTCATGGTGTGAAACATCTTCTTCCCAATAGTGAAATCAAAACCCACCCATAATCTGGGGATGAAGGTTCCCTTCTTATGCCCCTCCAGAAACTCCTTGTCTAACCAAGTAATCTGCCAGACAAATTCTAAGAAAGCAATCCTGGGAGGAACAAATTTAGGGATAATGTGAGGAGGCTGAGTGCATCCATATACTATGATAATAGTTATGTAGTCGAGGAAGAAGAAATCAGCCCAGTTGTGGGAGATTGGCCAATTAGTGACATACTCCCATGGTCTCAAAAAATTTCTAACCTCAAATGGAAGTCTGTGTCTATCTACTCCAAACAAATCAAAAATTGGATCCACAATCCAGTTGTAAAAATAGACAAATGAGGAATTTAGAGACCCACTATTCCACACTGAGGTCAATCTTTGGATTGTTTCTTCCACACCATGTTCTGATAAAAATAGCTAAAGCTCTTTATCCATTGATGCTCTATTGTAATATAGAATCATGTACATCAGATGAGAGTAATGTTTGAAAGTGGGCTTGGGATTATCTGACTATATTTTTTTATAATCCAGCATGGATGGCCTCAACTATGTAGCCAACATAATCATAATTAGTGTTGACTTCAGGGTGCTGAATGTTCATTGCTATCATGAGTATTTCCTGAGACAATGTAGAATCTCCATCAAGGCCTAGGACCCTACTCACACCATATACAATGCACTTGACATAATGATGAAACAGAGATAGGTCAAAAGGTGGCTTGAAATTGTTTGGGATCTTCACCAATTTCCTATCTACTCTGGGCATAAACTTAGGCATTTCATACTATTTTATCAAATGCTCTCTCTTGACATAATCGGCTTTAATTTTCTCTAAATCAATGTCAATGCATAATGCACCGGTAATTCCAAACACCTCAGCTACTGATCTTCTATCTATCGAGACTAGGGTTTCTTTATTATTTTTTCTAATTACCCTAGCCACTAGGCAGTAGTTTTTTGCTAACTCCTTAATGAGACCAATGTCAACATAGATGTCAGGCACAATTAATTTAGCCATATTTAAATCCCATGGATTGCAAATTGGGACTGGCTTAACCCTATTGCTCCAAAAATAATTAAATAAAGTAATACCAAAGTAGTTTGGGGTTACCAGATTTCTACATTGAGACCACTTGTCGCTCCATTCTTCCCAATCTACGCTGTTGGTATTCAGAGTCCCAGGCAGCAATTCAACAAATTCTTCTGTATATTTCTTTGGTGAGACTTCCTTCTTCTTCCCAGACCCTTGTGAGGTAGTAGGAACAATAGCTTGACTCATCGTTCCTTTTTGAATTCTACAGTCTCAGACACAAAATTCCAAACAAACAAGCTTCTTACTCTTCGCAGAAAACTCAGAATGCAGAAATGAGAGCTGTACAGAATCGAACTCAATCATTTACACTTATAGCCATTTAAGAAGTATGTCTTGTCAACTTGAAAGCCGAATTCCTGCACTTGAACTGTCATGAAGATTTCATTCTGTCATTAATGCTGCCGTCAACTTGCACTATTTGATCTGAGCTGGAAGAGAGAGTGTACATTTTTTTCCATTTGGCACTCCTCAGCCTGAAACTAGCCAGCACACTGCACTTTATTCACTTTTAGAAATATCTTCGTGAGTGAGCGATGCACCCATATTATTCAACCGGTCGCATACTCACCATCCATCCTCACTTTATTTTTCACCTTCTGCAAGTGAGCGATGACCTACGTCTTGAACCTCATTTTATGTTTGTCGCATACTTGCTCTCTTTTATGCTTTGATTTTGGGTTCATGCAAGTGAGCGATGTTTCCTTTACCTTTAACCTATCGCACCCTCGCTAGTTAATATTTCAAGTCACCTAAGTCTGGGCGAATGAGCAACAATGCATCTTATCTTTCAACTATTCCCTAATCACACACTCGCTGGCTGTTCAAACTTAACTTTTGGATCTAAGTGGGTGAGCGACATTCATTTCTTTACCGCATACTCTATCTGGTCTCTTACTCGCGCCACTTAATACTCCAGCTTTCATCTTATGAACGAGTGAGCGATGGCATCTGTTTCTTTGCTCAGTCACAAACTCGCGAGCAGGAAAATTTCACTTCATCACTGACTGTGAGTGCACGACTGAGCACCGTCTTTCTTTAGTCACCTACTTGCGAGCTCTTTTCCTTTCATCTTTGTTGATTGGTGAGTGAGCGATGTCTCCTCTTTTAACTCATCACACACCCACGGGTTCACTTTTGATCACCTCAAAGCATCAACAAGTGAGCGAGGTGATGAATGGTCCTTTAGTCGCTCGGTCGCAGAATTTTATGAATCTTGAAAAATTCTTGTGCGACTGAGCGATGAATCTTCACATCAGTACTTCATACCTTCACTGTGTGCTCGCACTGCAAAAAACAAGTGAGTTAGAACCTAAGCGAGTGGGTGACCTCTAGAACATGACCTCATCGCGCAGTCGCTGACTTTTGACATTGACATAAAAGTTGATGCGGGTATGCGACTGCTTCAATTTTAAACAAGACTCGCTCGGTCGCGGAGCATGATATAGACAACATAATTTTACAATGACTGCATGAAATACACACTTTTAACCTGTTGCTGACTCGCTAACCTTTAACTTGACTTTCATAAGACATCGCGACTGCACGATTTACACTTTTAAAACATTGAACCCGCTCCCTCACAGACAAATCAAGACTATTCATAAGCTGATCGTGATTGCGCGATTCTCTTTCATTGACAACTCGTCAGCCACTCGCACAACTTAAAGACACTTTAAAAACAATGACGTGACAAAGTGACCAAACTAAAACATGACTTCAAAAAGGGGTTTTGACTTCTTTTGCACGGAAAAGCATATGATTTAAACCAAGAAAGCCCGGGAAAAGCAGAGGCCAAGAGATTCAATGAAAAACTGATGCAGTGCTAACATGCCCTATACTTGAAAAAAATGACAAAAGGAGATAGATAGAGAGAGAGAGAGAGAGAGAGAGAGAGAGAGAGAGAGGTGCCATCTTTGATTCTATCTTGGGGAGGATCCATTTGGTAAGTATCATCTATCCTTTCTAGTAAATTTTTGTTTAAGTATATGTTAAACCTAAGACAACCTAGACATAAACCTATGAATGAATTATTAATAATTATAATCCAGTTAGTCATGTATATGGATATATCGGTAAAATGTGTACATGTTTTAAATGTTAACCTTATATGCATTAAGTGGAATATTCAATATGCAATTATATTAATATAGACTAATTAATGGAAAATTGATAAGCCTAGGGGATTATAACTCATCACATGCTTAGTAAGAGGTACTACCCATAAAAAGGAATAGGTATTCATATTTTTATGCTACTTCAAGATGTTTGGGCTTAATTATATAGTAATCTGATATATTTTTATGTAACTCAAGTGTAATAGTTAATTATAAATTCTCTAAAACATTCTTTATGAAAAATAAATAAATAAATGGAATTTGGTTTACCTGATGTCTAGTATTAACCTAGCATGGTCATATGAGTAAAAACAATAAAATATGTTGGTTTAACATACAGAGGATTGATAAATATTATAAGCATAGATTTCATGCTTCCAGTATACAATGAGTATTACAATAATTAGAAGACTTTATTAAAATATATCATTGATGAAAGGGTAATTGACCAAGTGGGCATTGAACCTAATGGAACTTTTAGTTAATTGAATTTATGTTGAACATGACGATTTAAAATTAAACCTTTTGAATATACTTGCAATGCGAATGATTTAGCCACTTTATGGTATATATTGAATATGAGTAAATTTAACTTCCATTTCCTATGTTACTACATTCTACTAATAATTATGGAGGAGTGTGGTTTGACCATAGAATTGAAGGATTTGAGGAGGAAACAAATCTTATATGTGGGATGCAAAACCGAAGGTATGGACTCACTTGACTACATTACCTTATTCAATTTTATTACTAAGTTACTATCAATGTAAATTACAAAGCGTTCAATGAAATATTAACCTATCTTAGTTAATGATCCCCTTTAAGATTGATTCATGCCTAAACTATCATACTCTTCTATGACAATGAGCATAACAAGTATTGGTCTAATAATCAAAACAAGGATGAAATTAAGCGAATAAGCGTTGGGGATTAAATTCAATGCATAAATGTGCTATTTCAAAAAGCTAGATAAAGAAAGATTTAATTTACAATCCTAAAAGTGAACTCATTTTAGAATTTAATTAAGGGTCATTTCCTTAAAGATGCTATTTATTAGGGGATTATTCACTATGTCATTTGGCATGCACGTGTTGATATTTAATCATGCATCTTTATTTACTAAATACTTTTTTAGAAGAGAGTGAGGAAATATGTTGCATAAATTTTATTAAGTTATATGAATTGGAAACGAAGTTAAATATATTTAAATTAGAAATATTAATTATAGGATTGGGATCTTGCATAGTGGCTAGACTCTTTAGTTAGCATAACTTGAGTTATTACTCGACCTAGATGGGCCTAGGGACAAGAACAAAAGTCAAGAAATTAATACATGCAACAACCCTCTATGATATCGATGAAAGAAGAGACGTGACTAGCTGGTAAGAATGTACAAATGAGAAACTAGGCATGGCACAAGAAACAACGCATGGGGTTCCTGCCTTGGACAAAATGGAAGGAGACCTGGTCATTATTTTCTCACCAACATAGACCTATTCCATTGTAGAGGATAGGTGGAAATTGGGGATCAAATTCATTATGCATTGATGGCGGGTTACCAGTGGGGATCATGGTGTGAGGTTTGTTGGATGAGAAATGGCAAGAAGAGCGCAATGTTTAAAAAAAAAAGTGGAAGGATGTTGTACTTTCACACATTCATTCAACAACATCCCCCAACCATATTGGCAACCTCTTTAGTGCTCCATCTTTCGGAAAGGCCTTTCCCCCCTAGAACAATGATTTTTTTGTTTCCATGGAAGAGGCTAAGCATGAAGAAAAGTTGGCTAGAATAAGAAATGCAAAGAGTAATCTGCCTATCCTTGCGAGGATTTGGTAGTGGATGGGGGAAGCTGGTCAACACTTGGAGGAGTTTTAGATAGCTCTGGGGCTGTGGTAACAATCATGGCTAGACTTTCACTTCTCCATCAGTAGTGAGGATGTAGGAAAAAGGTGGACTGGCCTTCAAAAACTTATAGGGAGTGGAAATCTCTTGGAGGCACTATGCTGGTAGACCTTCAGTTATCTGAACGTGTTTGTGAGGACCTTCTTTGCATCTTTCATGATGCTTTTCCTTGATTTGTACAGTATCAGAGTGGTGGAAATCATTTGATTTCAAAGCTAATGGGAGGTTTGACAATCTCCTTAGAAAAACTTGGCAGATACCTTATCATTTCGAGTAGTTTCTTCAATCCTTTCTCTTGTCTTTCTTTTCTATTAAATCATAGATTATATTGGAATAGTTGATCTCCTAGTATCCGTAATATCTTTTTATGCCATACAATAGAACTAGCTTATACCCTTTTTTTTATCCTTTAATGGAAGCCTCGTGCCATTCGAAAGTTTCCATTTTGTCGCAACCAGGAAGATGGTAACTGAAGTGGTAGAAATTATTTTTCTCCTGCCATTTGCATTCTCTTGACCTTTTCTCAAAGCTTCCTAAATCCTTTCACAACTCATATACTCTCTATGAATCCTGCAGCTATCTAATCCCAAACAACAATGTCATGGTTTTCTTGAACACCACTTAAAATGATGATCAAGTTGATCCTCCATTATCGTACAGTTGTGACATTAACTCATCACCCAATACTTTAGGGTACTAAATCCTTGTGGTGAGAATAATAGATGGACTTAAGAGGGGGAGTTAGAGATTTAGTTGTCTCTGGTTGTATATCTCAGGTATGTGGAGATGGAATTTAAACTGCTATGGATGTACCCTTGGCATGATTAATTAACTCATGTTATTTGTAACAGAATGCTTATTGAAGTAAATGTTGTAGAGGGAAATTTAACCACTAGTTAGCACATAATTAGTATATGTAGGTATATCCATTCTAATGGGATAGGAAATTTTATTATCTTTGCCTGCATTTCTCTCATGAATTAAATCAGTCAATCACATGTTTACTTCATATTAGTCAGATTGTTACTTAGTATGTATTTAGGTTGAAATCAAATTAATGGACTGAACAATTGGATCCGTTGGTTGAACAATCAAACTAGCTTGTTAGCCCATCTTATTGTTTAGATAATTAAGTATTTGAGTTAAATAAACTTTTTTAAGTTTTAGTGTTGTTAGCAATATTTAATTGATTTATTATTCATTTCACTAGTGGTTTAATTCAAGGTTAAGAATTGAAAAATCCTCACTTGACATTTCTTTTGATATGTCGTTAGAATATTTTCAATGCTAATTTGAAGATCAATATAAGACTCACTAAGTTATCTCATATAAGTTATGATGTTAGTATAAAGTCAAGACCTATTCATACAAGACAACATTAAGAGAATTATTTATTTTGAAATGCTTACGTTTTGGCTATAACATAGGGCAATTTCTACTTTCTATTGTATATATTGTAATAACATATTGACTTAGCCTTGCTTGTAAACACATACTTAAAATATTGATGCATTTAGCATGTTCATTTGGTGAAATTTGAGAAATTGTGAATCTTGTAGTAAAATGTAGGGAATATTGATGTTAAGATTCATGAGGACACTAACCTAACATTGATACAATATTATAGAAAATATTAACACAATGATGTCTAGAATGAGGTTTGTTAGAGTTGTGAGGATTTTAATGGATAAACTATCTAGAGAATTGAACCCTAGGAAGGGTTACATACCCACTTCTATCATTCTTTAAAAATTGGTTTTAAAAATTCAACCTAAACTATGATGTCTCTGTGAGTTACGTAGGAAAGGCCATCTACGATGAGCCACTGAGGCATTATGTCTGGCCCTTAGGTCTTGTACTTTGAGTTCTTCCTTGATCTTGACACTCCTTACCAATATTTTGCATAGTTTGCATCTCTTTACAAAACTAGTTTTAAATACCTTATAGTTGATTTAGCTAAGTTGTTGATGTAGCTTATCTTGCGATCTTGTATGAAATCAACTATGAATTTTATATCATGCATCTAGTTGTGTAGATGTATATACAGGTGCATGAAATAGAGAGGCAAGGGGAAAATGATACACATGCAAGAAAGAGAAATTCAGGTATACAGTTGCAAGTCATGTTGGTTATTTGAACAACGTAATAAGATTTATTGTTCTAACTAGATTTATTATCATTTTAGATTCCAGTTAAATGATATAACAAATAGGTTCACTCTATGTTGCTTTAGTTAATGTAGTATGTCATTGTTTTTTTTTTTTTTTTAAATTGAAAATTAGACATGTCCAGAGTAGAATAAATAGTTGTTTAATGTCCAATCTAGTGTTTTAAATTTTGGGCATTACATTTTGGTATCAGAGTCATGTTTGCAACACTGGGATCTCTGGGTAACCTTGTTTCTTATTTTTTATTGGGAAACGTTAACTAATTGGTAGTACTCACTAAATTTACCTTGTGTATACTTACCTTTTGTGGTTACATGCAATTGTGTTGTAATAACATGTTCAAAGATATAACATTGACTATGTTTAAGAGAATTTATATAGCATGAATATTGGATAAATGAAGTTGGTATAATTCTTTCATGTTCTCGTGAGTAAAAAATCTGAATGCTTTCAAAGTGATAAATTTTCTAATGATGTTAGAGGAAATATGAATGATGGGTAATGTTGCCCAATAAGAAAATTATTATGGATGTTAAGGAGCACATGTAATTATTATGTGATTCTTATGATGCACAGTTTTGGGCAGTGATGTAATTTATGTTATAATAATGTATTCTTATTTGGAAAGTACTTCTTGTGAATGTGAACATCCAGTACTAGTGCTATGTTGACTGTTGTGTATAACCAGTACTTACATTATGTTTCCATGGTGTGGTGAGGATATGCGCCCAACCATGGAGGTTATGTTTTAATATGGGTATGTGAGAACCATACCGTCATTTCATTTGCATGTTTTCACCCTATTGATTTCCAACCCACGGGTTGTTGATAAGTCAGTATGTGAAGGGGTAGTAGCATCACCTTTTCCTTGGGTAGTTGTATGGCGTACGTTAATGGCAGGGCGAAGTGACCTTAGCTTCCACTTCTTGAGGAAAATTTTAATCAATGCTTCCCCTTAGGATGGACCCAAAAATATGGTTCATAAGTGCATAGCCCAATCCCCCTAGTTCTTGAGTATGATACCAGTACCTGATGTGAGATTTCATGGACATAGATATGACTTATGGATATACATATTTTTTTTATGGTCCAACATGTGGAGGGAGATTTTTTCCCATGTTTTGATGGATACTGTATCCACACATGCTCCAACATGATGCAAATGGGTGTGATGCCACACCCACTAGTGTTTCGACATAGTGTGGATAGTGATGCCATGTTGCTGATGGTAGCGAGTCGAGAACAATGACACAATCCCACATACAAAGTTATGTGAAGACATAGTATATATACGTATGTTATGTTTTCCTACTTGAGGCAGAGTGATTTGGAGACGCTTGCATGCTTGTAAAGGGGTACCCATGGATGCTTTTTTATTTAGGCGTGGTAGGAATATGGGTGGACCCTAGCCATGTATACCTCTAGCTATGGAAATGATCTTTGAGAGATATTTCTATGTGAGGTGTGACCTGTGCATGCCTTCTCCATGAGGAACACTGCCATGTGACATATGACCATTGTATTCCCTCTCTGCTTGGTGTATTGTCATGCCAGGTGTGGTGACAGGCTTATTCCATGTCACTTGATGCGGGGTGTTGCCAAGGTGAATACCCCATACCATGTGATAGTAGGCTACTAGGTCATCACATGATGGGCTATTGTGACAGTCAAGCGTTATTCCCTCCTTCCTCGTGAGGTGGCTATATATATAGTCACACAATGATGTATTGTACAATTTCATGATAATTTTTGTTTTCTAGTGTGGGTCAGCAACTTGTTTATCTTCTCTTGTGATGGTTTAGCCATAAATTTTGGGAAAGCTTGTTGTAATGATTTAATGTTGTGATATTTCCAATTTTTTTATTTATTGTTGAAATTGACAACTTGTCTCCTTTTATTTATTAATTTGGTGGCTAAACTAGTTTCCATTGGTGTAATTTGAGTGTTGGCCATGTGTAGTAATGTGATTCCTCACCAAGGATGCATGAGGTATACTTGGTGAGTGTATACGAGGAAGCAGACACAGGGAACCTTTGAGTATGGGGGTGTGTGAGGCTATTATATAGCTAGTATCCACTGTCTGCCTTAGAGTGGTGACTATTCCTTGGAGGCTAAACAACTTACATAAACAAGGGGTAGATCACATAGACTTGTATGGGGGGACTCACCATATGTGTACGAGTGCCATATATGTGTGGGATCCCAGCACCATCAAGCCACTCAGTGAGGTATGTATCATGGACTATGGTTATGTGTCCAGATGAGATCAGTATATTGTACCCTGGAGCATGATTGCATGAGCCACTTCTGATCCCTGTGTTGTGATGTATATTTTTGGTGATGTGGACTATTGTGTGATTGTGTAAGTGGATATCTACTCATGCTTACTACTGCATCTTAGAGATAGAAATATATTTGTATGTTTTTTTAGCATGTATGTTACTATGTTTAATTAGTTTCGGTGACATTGTCTTGATTAAATTAATAGGAAAATTGAAAAATGTTTTATGAAATGTTTCCTTGGAATGGTAAACCTAGTATAGATGGGTATGAATCCAAAAGAATTTTCATGATTTAAAAAAAAAACTTTTATCTTGATTTGGATTGATGTAATTGTGGAAAATTTTGAATAAATTAAGTGAATGGATTAGTATGATTGAGTTTAACTATGGTAAAGTGTTGGCATTTGGGTGTTTTTATTTATATACGAGTTGATGTACTTTCTATGCGTAGATTAATTAGAGGTTAGTGTAATGTATTGTTGATTATGAATTATTCATGTGATATTGGAAAGAAGATGAGTAGAAAATTTTTGGTAAAGGTTAGGATAAGGGCAAAAATGAAGGTTAAAGGACACCTTGTGATAGGAAAATTGCATTTTAGAATGGTTGCAGATAACTTTTGCATAATGAATCCGTCTATATTGTTGCTAATGTTGGAAATGCATAGTTTATTCTTAAGATTCTAACCTGAAGGAAAGCTAGCACCCATGTGTTGAGGAGAAACTTGAGACACAACAACTGCCTTAGACTTCCAGGAGTAAGTCGAGTCTTAGGGAGGGATGATGTGGTGCCCTCTCTGATTCTATCTTGGGTAGGATCCATTTGGTAAGTATCCTCCATCCTTTCTAGTAAATTTTTCTTTAAGTATATGTTAAACCTAAGACATCCTATGAATGAATTATTACTAACTAGAATCTAGTTAGTCATGTATATGGATATATGGGTAAAATGTGTACAAGTTTTAAATGTTAACCTTATATGCATTAAGTGGAATGTTCAATGTGCAATTATATTAATATAGACTAATTAATGGAAAATTGATAGTCATAGGGGATTATAATTCATTACATGCTTAGTAAGAGATACCACCCATAAAAAGGAATAGGTATTCATATGTTTATGCTACTTCAAGATGTTTGGGCTTAATTATATAGTAATCGGATATATTGTTATGTAACTCAAGTGTAATAGTTAATTATAAATGCTCTAAAACCTTGTTTATGAAAAATAAATAAATAAATGGAATTTGGTTTACCTGATGTCTAGTATTAACCTAGAATGGTCATATGAGTAAAAAGAATAAAATATGTTGGTTTAACATACATAGGATTGATCGATATTATAAGCATATATGTCATGCTTCTAGTATACAATGAGTATTAAAATAATTAGAAGACTTTATCAGTTATGATTAGTAGCACATTATAAAAGATATCATTGATGAAAGGGTAATTGATCAAGTGGGCATTGAACCTAATGGAAATTTTAGTTAATTGAATTTATGTTGAACATGAAGATGTCAAATTCAACCTTCTGAATATACTTGCAATGCGAATGATTTAGCCACTTTATGGTATATATTGAGTATGAGTAAATTTAAGTTCCCTTTCCTATGTTACTAGATTCTACTAATAATTATGGAGGAGTGTGGTTTGAGCATAAAATTGAAGGATTTGAGGATGAAACAAATCTTATATGTGGGATGCAAAACTGAAGGTATGGACTCACTTGACTACATTACCTTATTCAATTTTATTGCTAAGTTACTATCAATATAAATTACAAAGTGTTCAATGAAATATTAACCTATCTTAGTTAATGATCTCCTTTGAGATCGATTCATGCCTAAACTATCATATTCTTCTATGGCAATGAGCATAACAAGTATTGGTCTAATAATCAAAATAAGGATGAAATTAAGCAAATAAGTATTGGGGATTAAAGTCAATGCATAAATGTGCTATTTCAAAAAGCTAGATAAAGAAAGATTTAATTTAAAATCCTAAGAGTGAACTCATTTTAGAATTTAATTAAGGGTCATTTCCTTAAAGATACTATTTATTAGGGGATTATTCACTATGTCATTTGGCATGCATGTGTTGATATTTAATCATGCATCTTTATTTACTTAATACTTTTGTAGAAGAGAGTGAGTAAATATGTTGCATAAATTCTATTAAGTTGTATGAATTGGAAACGAAGTTAAATATATTTAAATTATAAATATTTATTATAGGATTGGGATCTTGCATAGTGGCTAGATTTGTTAGTGAGAATATCTTGAGTTATTACTTGACCTAGATGGGCCTAGGGCCAAGAACAAAAGTCAAGAAATTAATACATGCAACAACCCTCTATGATATCGATGAAAGAAGAGACATGACTAGCTGGTAAGCATGTACAAATGAGAAACCAGGCATGACACCATGCATGGCACCAAGAATGAAGCATGGGGTTCCTAACTTGGAAAAAATGCAAGGAGACCTGGTCATTATTTTCTCACCAACTCGGACCTATTCCTTTGTAGAGGATAGTTGGAAATTGGGGATTGACTTCATTATGTATTGATGGAGGGTTACTAGTGGGGATCATGGTGCGAGATTCATTGGAGGAGAAATGGAAAGAAGAGTGTGAGGTTTGAAAAAAAAAAGTGGAAGGATGTTGCAGTTTCACACATTCATTCAACAAAAAACCTCAACCATATTGGTGCCCTCGTCAGTGCTCCATCTTTTGAAAAGGCCTTCCCCCCATAATGATGATGTTTTTCTTGCCATGGAAGAGGTCAAGCATGAAGAAAATTTGGCTAGAATAAGAAATGCAAAGCGTAATCTGCCTTTCCTTGGGAGGATTTGGTAGTGGAAGGGGGAAGTTGGTCGATGCTTGGAGGATTTGCAAACAACTCTAGGGCTGTGGTAACAATGACGCCTAGACTTTCACTTTGCCATCAATAGTGAGGATGTAGTAAAAAGCTGGACTGGCCTTCGAAAAATTACCAAGAGTGGAAATCTCTTGGAGGCACTATGTTGCTAGCCCTTCAGTTATCTAGACATGTTTGTGAGGAACTTCTTCGTGTCTTTCATGATGCTTGTCCTCGATTTGGACAGTATTAGAGCGGCAGCAATCAGTCAATTTCAAAGCTAATGGGGGTCGATAATCTCCTTGGAAAAACTTGGTGGATACCTTATCATTTTGAGTAGTTTCTTCAATCCTTTCTCTTCTATTTCTTTTCTATTAAATCATAGATTTTATTGGAATAGTTGATCTCCTAGTATCCATAATATCTTTTTATGCTATCCAATAGAACTGGCTTATACCCTTTTTTAGCCTTTAATGGAAGCCTCACGCCATTTGAAATTTTCCATTTTGTCACAACCGAGAAGATGCTGACTAAAGTGGTAGAAATTATGTTTATCCCGCCATTTGCATTCTCCTGACCTTTTCTCGAAGCTTCCTAAAGCCTTCCGCAACTCATCTACTCTCTGTGAATCCTGCAGATATCTAACTCCAAACAACAATGTCATGGTTTTCTTGAATACCACTTAAAATGATGATCAAGTCGATCATTCATCATCATACATTTGTGATATTAAGTCATTACCCAATACTTTAGGGTACTAAATCCTTGTGGTGAGAATAAAAGATTTTCTTAAGAGGGGGAGTTAGAGATTTAGTTGTTTCTAGTTGTATATCTATAGTATGTGGAGATGGAATTTAAACTGCTATGGACGTACCCTTGGCATGATTAATTAACTCATGTTATTTGTAACAGAATGCTTATTGAAGTAAATGTTGTAGAAGAAAATTTAACCACTAGTTAGCTCATGATTCGTATATGTAGGTATATCCATTCTAATAGAATAGGAAATTTTATTATGTTTGCCTGCATTTCCCTTATGAATCAAATCAGTCAATCACTTCATATTAGTCAAATTGTTACTTAGTATTCGATTAGGTTGAAATCAAATTAATGGATTAAACAATTGGATCAGTTAATTGAACAATCAAACTAGCTCGTTAGCCCATCTTATTATTTAGCTAATTAAGTATTTGAGTTAAATAAACTCATTTTATGTTTTAGTGTTGTTAGCAATATTTAATTGATTTATTATTCATTTCACTAGTGGTTTAATTCAAGGCTAAGAATTAAAAATCCTCACTTGACATTTCTTTTGATATGTCGTTACAATATTTTCAGTTCTAATTTGAAGATCAATATGAGACTGACTAAGTCATCTCATATAATTTATGATGTTAGTATAAAGTCAAGACCGATTCATACAAGACAACATTAAGAGAATTATTTATTTTGAAATGCTTACCTTTTGGCTTATAACTTAGGGAAATTTATACTTTCTATTGTATAGATTGTAATAACATATTGACTTAGCCTTGCTTGTAAACACATACTTAAAATATTGATGCATTTAGCATGTTCATTTGGTGAAATTTGAGAAATTGTGAATCTTGTAGTAAAATGTAGGGAATATTGATGTTAAGATTCATGAGGACACTAACCTAACATTGATACATTATTATAGAAATTATTAACATAGTGATGTCAAGAATGAGGTTTGTTAGAGTTGCAAGGATTTTAATGGATAAAGTATCTAGAGAATTGAACCCTAGGAAGGGTTGCATACCCACTTCTACCATTCTTTAAAAGATTGGTTTTAAAAAGTCAACCTCAACTATGATGTCTCTGTGAGTTACGTAGGCAAGGCCATCTACGATGAGCCCTTGAGGCACTAGGTCTTCTACTTTGAGTTCTTCCTTGATCTGGACACTCCTTACCAATATTTTACATAGTTTGCATCTCTTTACGAAACTAGTTTTAAATACATTATAGTTGATTTAGCTAAGTTGTTGATGTAGCTTATCTTGCAATCTTGTATAAAATAAACTATGAATTTTATATCATGCATCTAGTTGCGTAGCTATATATACAGGTGCAGGAAATAGAGAGGCAAGGGGAAAATGATACACATGCAAGAAAGAGAAATTCAGGTATGTTGTTGCAAGTCATGTTAGTTATTTGAAAATTGTAATAAGATTTATTGTTCTAAGTAGATTTATTATCATTTTACATTCTAATTAAATGATATAACAAATAGGTTCACTCTATGTTGCTTTAATTAATGTAGTATGTCATTTTTTAGTAAAAATGCAAATTAGACATGTTCAAAGTAGAATAAATAGTTGTTTAATGTCCAATCTGGTGTTTTAAATTTTGGGCATTACAGATCTCTCTCTCTCTCTCTCTCCCTCTCATTTTGTGTGTCTAACATAGGGTGTATTCCCTGACCTATAGGGCATGCACCCTATGTAAGAACACAAAAATGGTAATAAAGGTAAGAAACTTGTGAAAGAGGCCCACTTTTAGAAACTCGAGAATAAGCCTGTTTTGTTTGCAATTGTCTGTAGATACAACATAATAGAGTAGAATAACCAAATGTTGCAAAACAACTCCTAAACCCCCAATTCTAGAGAACAGAGAAAGGACATTTATCACCTTAGGATAAACAGGGTTCAGAATAGGAAGGTGGTATCCTATCGTTTCTATGTAGAAATCATTTTCAAGGGATCATATACACTCTATCCTGGAAGAACAGATACATGTGTGGCAAAGGTAAAATATGACAATACTTTTGATATTCAGGAAATGCCTCTTCAATTTTCATTGGTGCTAAAGGTAAAATATGAAAACTATTATCAATAGGAAGGTTATGCACGTAGCCAGATTTTCTACTAGAAACTGAAAAGTACTTAGAATCCAAAAATTCTTGTTCTATATTATGGAGATATTGGGATAATTTTTCCCATACACCCCTTAGTGTATTAAACACATTTTCAAAATAAAAATAGGCGGGTCCTTGCACAAAATTTCTAAGCTTCAGCCATCAATTGACAGGGTGACCTGGAACTCCAAAGCCAACCAATCCTTTAACATGGCGTGGTAAACAAAAATTCATATCATCTTCTACATACAAACCTTTGAAAGATGTACTTCCTTCCAAGTTTATCTTTTGAAAGGGTTTCTTATGATGGGTCTCATTGTGATTCTTTTGTATTTCATTCAATCCCTCCAAAAGGAAACCTTGGTTAGCAGGACTAATCAAATTGATGACCCTGGGATTATAATTGGTAATGGATTCTTCATTTTGTACTTGTTTTCACCTCTCTCTCTCTCTCTCTCTCTCTCTCTCTCACACACACACATTTGTGTGTCTAACTTAGGGAAGATGCCCTATAGGGCATATGCCCTATGTAAGAACACAAAAAATGGTAATAAGGTAAGAAACTCGTGAAAGAGGCCCACTTTTAATTGTTGTTGTCTATTTTTTACAGTCTGCTCGACAAATATTCACTTTTCATGGTGTTTGAAAATAAAAAAGAAGTATATTCTATCAATTTGTAACACATTTTTGTTCAGAAGTCAACATCAAAGAACGAAAGTCAATCAATCTTCACCAAAATTGATCCATTGAGGTAAGTTTTTTTATTTTTTACATGTGAATTGTGAATAAAGAGTCTTTTTGTACATGCATTGCTATGATATGGATTTGTTGAAGAACTAATTTAACATATTTTAAAATATTTCTCTTATATTTTGAGTTAATATAATTTAGATTGATATTATAAAGTTTTACTTCTTGTAATAGATT
Source organism: Thuja plicata (assembly GCA_018584345.1). NCBI lineage: Eukaryota > Viridiplantae > Streptophyta > Pinopsida > Cupressales > Cupressaceae > Thuja > Thuja plicata. Next base: position 43,777 of record MU224643.1, read on the forward strand.
AATATAAAAATTTCAAAATTGTAATGAATTGATATGTAGAAATCATCATCATGCCAAGGAAATGAGCAAAGACTCTAACACCTGAAGAACATGAAAGAGACAAAGAGAAGAAAAGGGAAAGAATGAGACAACTTCATGAACAAAAAAAATTGCATACCATAGAAGAATATTTGCCTTTGGACAAGGAACATGAAACATCAATAGAAAGTAAGAGAGAATTGGAATTGGAAACAAAAAGGCAATGGATGAGAAACTTGCGTTCAACAAGACAATTGAATTATGAAGATGTGGGCACAACATCTATGAGTTTCCAAGTTGAAGAGACACCACCATCCAATGTTGGATACACACCCTTGTATCATCTTGAAGGCACACCAATTGTATCATGTTCAAGGCACACCATTATCTACATCTGAAGGTGTAGGCACAACACCGTGTCATGTTGAAGGCACACCGTTATCTATATCCAAAGGTGTAGGGACAACATCATTTCATGTTGAAGGCACACCATTAACATCTTAAGTTGGTGAGGATCCATCTTTCACATCTCAATTTGAAGGCATGTCAAATTTGGTTGAAGGTACACAATTGATACATAATGTTGTTGATATTTGTAATGTTGAGGCCACTCAACAGTTGAAAACACCTCCTAGAAAAATTTACATAAAGCCAAAATATTTAATTGATATTGATACTAACATTTTGCAACAAATGCCTGACAAGATTCCCAAGCATACTTGTCAAAGATATGGTATCTGTATTTGGAGATTATTTTTTGAGAATTTAAATATGACAGGAAGATGTCAACTATTTGTTCAAATGATGAGAAATATAAAATTTAGGCCCATCATGAAGATTCTTGGGCTAAAAATGATGGATGAGTCAAGTGAAAAATCTATTGTAAAGAATCTAAGGACTGTATATGAGAGTGTGGGTTCTACATCACACATAAAAGATAGTAATGTCACATGACGTGTACTTACATCAACAATAGTAAGCACTCAAATGAAGAAATTTTGACTCATTAGAAAGACAAGAAAAGCATTGAAAATAAGTAGAAAGTCTCTAATGAGAGTTGTGGGAAGGTGTCAAAGAGTGGAAGATCCAAATAACAATGAGTTATGGGCATTTTATGGTAGACTACCACTGAAAGATAAATCAATTGTTGAAGCTTTAAAATATGTCATTGAATACTTTTGGAAGAATAACACATGAGTATCTCCCAATCAATGAGATGTTGTAAGAAGAATGATTGGTAGTCGAATCCGCATTCCAAATCCGTAACATTTTTTGGATTCAACGCAAACATAACTCTTTGCAAAATTTATACATATGTATCCTCAATTTAAAATTAGTCAAAGATATTTTGAAATGGCTTAACCTTTTTATGTGAAGATAAATCACACACGCACAACTTGTTGTTGTAGGGTACTTTTTCTAACTATTTTGATGTTTATAAGCATATATGTGTAGATTTGCATTCTAACAATGTTTTGTAGGATTGTAACATAAATGACCCACCTACATCTTCAAGGGAATTAATTACTACAATTTTATGTGAAAGAGTGGATGGTCAACAATTTTACAAGCTCGCATGCTTCAATGGTGCATGCATATATTGTGGTGGTTTGCAATATTTGCAAATTTTTCAACACATGGAGAGTACACATGCAATTGTGAATGAAAAAGTGGATTTTGGAAAATACAAGATAGTCGCATGTACTCTAAAAGATGGAAAGGAGGCTAAAAGATGTGATTTAGTAATTGAAAATATTCCAGTGTATTAGTTCATGAGTATTTTTCATGAAAAGATTGTGTATGAGTATGCAAGGCATACACATAGAGCTCGATGGTTGGATATGCAATTCAAGTGGTGCAAGGACACATTACCACTTGATACCATTGTTTCAGTTGTCAACTTCATAGAGAACTACACTCTACAACCACAAAATGAGGTGCAAGAAAAGTATTATAGCTCTCAACAAGTTTCTATATTTGTTCATATAGCATTTATGCATTCACCTGATAGTACAAAGGAGAATAGGAAGATATTGAGGGAGTATTATTTTTACATCAGCGATGATCATTCACATTCTATAGATTTTGTACATGGTTTATTTCATCTATTTTATGGTGATTTGAGTAATAGGAGCATATCATATCGTCAACACAACATATGGTCAGACAATTGTGCATCGCAATTAAAGAATTCTTGGATGTTTTATTGGTTGAGAAGGATGCATACAAACACTGGTATTCAATATATGTGGAATTTTACAGAGGTTGGTCATGGAAAGGGAGAGTGCAAAGGTGCAGGTGCATATATAAAAAGGGCCTTAGCATGTGAAGAATTAAAGTACAGAGAACAAGGGACATTGTTAGATGCGAGATGTATTGTCCAGTGGTGTAATGCTACAATGGGTCCAGGTAATGAAGGTGAGTCTACGGTTCGTAGATTTTTTTGGTTGATGGAATCGAACCGTCAAAAAAATATTTAGATTCAAGATGTCTGGAATGCTAGGTGAATGCTAGGAACAACCCTTTCATGGAGGCAAAAAGGCTCAAAAATTGCCGACCGCTATGGAGCCAAGTGTCCCTCAAGGTGTACTAGCCAACAAAATTACCGATATTCAGGAGTCTATTTCTGAAAGCTCCCAATGGGTATCAACAATCCATCAAGTTTTACAAGACTATGTCATGGAGGCCTATGATAACCTATATATGATTTTGGAGATTTGCTTTCATTTTCATTTTCCAACCCAATCTCAGTTGATGCAAAAACTTGCAATGTTGCACAGTTGAAAGCTGAAACATTGCATATCTTGAAAAACGCTCTTCATATTTTCAAAATATCTCTACCAAAAAATCCATAATGCTAAGTGAATGCTAGGAATGACCCTTTCACAGAGGTGAAGAGGCTTGAACGTTGCCGATCGCTATGGAGCCAAGTGTCACTCAAGGTGCACTAGGAAACACAATTGCGATATTTAGGAGTTTGTTTCTCAGATCTCCCAAGGGGTATTGATGATCTGTCAGGTGACATAGGACCATGTCATAGTTGCCTATGATAATATATCTCAAATTTTTGGGATTCTCTTCCATTTTCATTTTCTGACCCAATCTCAGTTGATGCAAAAACTTGCAATGTTGCGCAATTGAAAGCTAAAACATTGCATATCTTGAAAACCACTTGTCATGGCATCAAACCATCTCTTCCAACAGCTTTAGAATGCCAGATGAATTCTAGAAATTACCCTATCACGGAGGTGAAGAGTCTCAAACATTGCCGACCGCTATGGAGCCAAGTGTCCCTCAAGGTGCACTAGGCAACAAAATTGCCAATATTTAGGAGTCCATTTCTCAGAGCTCCTAAGGAGTATTAACAATCCATCAAGTGTTATAGGACTGTGTCACAGAGGCCTACAATAACATAGCTCATATTTTGGAGGTTCACTTCCATTTTCGTTTTCCAACCCAATCTCAGTTGATGCAAAAACTTGCAATATTACGCAGTTGAATGCTGAAACATTGCATATCTTGAAAACTGCTCATTGTGGCATCAAACCGTCTACACCAATAGTTGTAAAATTCTAGGTGAATGATAGGAAAAACCCTTTCACAGAGGCAAAGAGGCTCAAATTTTGCTGACCACTATGGAGCCAAGTGTCCCTCAAGGTGCACCAAGCAACAAAATTGCCGATATTCAAGAGTCTATTTCTCAGATCTCCCAACGGGTATCCACAAGCCTTCATGTGCTACAAGACCATATCATGGAGGCCTACGATAATCTTTCTTATATTTTAGAGATTCAATTCCATTTTCATTTTCAACCCAATCTCGGTTGATGTAAAAACTTGCAATATTGCGCAGTCGAAAGCTGAAACATTGCATATCTTGAAAATCACTTGTCGTGGTATCAAACCATCTCTGCCAATAGCTCTGAAATGCTAGGTGAATGCTAGGAATGACCCTTTTATGGAGGTGAAGAGGCTCAAACATTTTCAACCACTATGAAGCCAAGTGTCCCTCGAGGTGCACCAGGCAACAAAATTGTTGATTGTAGACACCTAAAATTTACTAGGTGTATCTCAAGCTTTCCAAACTATAAATTTCAGCCAAATGCTTTAAAATATCATCTCAATGCAAATCAAATGGATCAAATCAAATGGAAAGAATTCAAATCAAATTAAAAAATCAAATAATCATGAAATCATATAATTAAATTCAAGCCTAAAGGGATTATTCAAATTATGCAATTGATTTTTCCATTGTATAGTTCAAATAAAAAAGAATCAAATCCAACCCAATCACCCTTCTATGGCTAATTTAATTAAATGATGGAGTTATTTAATTCCTAATATCTTTGAAACAACCAACCAACTTTCCCTCCATTTGAGAACACCTCAAAGCTTTTGGCTTAACCAAAATTTGATCATGATTAACTCACTCTACCCCCTACCCTTGGGAAAATGCTATAAATACAAGCAATTTCCTTTGTGTTTGGGATCCAAGAATTCAAGAGAAAAAGAATCCTTATTATAGGCACATTGAGAGCATATGAGGAGCA
>MU224643.1:55790-73708 GCA_018584345.1 Thuja plicata
TGCTGAAACTATGTACCCTAGGAGTTTTCCAGATTGTACCCCAAAAGCACATTTCTTTGGGTTAAGTCTCACCTTGAATTTTTCTAGCCTTGTAAAAATCTTGTCAAGTATGGATAGATGATCTTTTCCTTTATGTGACTTAGCTAAAATTTCATCCACATAATCTTCCATAAAAGTGTGCATCATGTCATGGAAAATCGTAGTCATGGCTCTTTGGTAAGTGGCTCTGGCATTTTCGAGACTGAAGGGCATTACATTCCAACAAAAAGTACCCCATGGGCATGTAAAAGTTGTCTTCTCTTGATCTTTATGTGCTATGCAAATTTGATTATACCCACTGAATCCAACCATAAGTGAAAGCATAGGATGACCTACTATGAGATCTACAATAGCATCAACGCTAGGTAAGGGAAATTCATCTTTTGGAAATGCAGGGTTTAAATCTCTGAAATCTATGCAAACTCTTATTGTTTTATCATGTTTGGTAACTGATACAATATTGGAGATCCATTTCACATATGTTATTACTCTTATAAATCCTGCCTTGAGCAATTTCTCCAATTCATCTTTGACTAATATAGCTATGTGTGGATGCATTTTTCTCAACTTCTGCTTTACGGGCTTAACCCATGGTTTCACATTTAAGTGATGCATTATGAAACTTGGATCTAATTGGGGCATGTCAGCATATGACCATGCGAAGTTGATTTGTTTCTCTTGAAAGAATGCAATGAACTCTTCTCTCTCTAAAGGACTCAAATGCTACTAAGTAAATGAATTTAGGATCCTTTTCCGTTCCAATGTTGACCATTTCTATGGGTTCAATAAGTATAGGTGATCTTTCATCTTCATGAGCTGGTAAGGTGTCCAACCTCTCTCCCGTAGGTGCCACAGTTGGTTTTTCACCTTCGAAAACATCCTTTATTTTTACTTTTTTGGGGTCTAGCACTGCCACATGGTGGTTTTCACCACTAGACCTTCTTATTTTTTTGTATATTTTTTCTTCATTTTTTGGATTAAGAGGTTGAACACCTGCCCCTATCATCATGTCCAGAGTGATTTCATTGGTGGAAGAATTGGGTTCGACCACATTGAGGTATAAGGCCATTGAATTGTCATTTGGGAAGTAGAGTAAGTCATTTGACTCAAATAGATCCCAATCGATAAGTTTGGGATGCATTAAGGACAAAGAATCATCGAATGGGATTTCATTTGAAGGAGTTAAGGACATGACTTCATTAGATGGTTCATACATTGTATCATCATGGTCTATGACATGTGCCTCCTCAAGATGGTCCATGGAAGAAGGATCAAAATCCTCTCCATCAGAGTCCTCTAAGATTTTTATGGGAAAAAAAGCATGTGGATTAAACACTAGGGTAGAATCTCCCACCCATGAAGGTACCCAAGGTTCCCCTACCCATTGAGTCAAAATAGGTGCTTGTTCTATGTTGACTTATTGAGGTTCACTTAATGTTTGAGTTGAATTTGACCATTGAGCCATATGTTCTGCATTTTCAACTTTAGGAGGAATTGCATAAGTGTCAATGGTATCAACCTCTATGTCATGGAAAGATTCTTTAGACAAGGAATCCCACTCATAGTCTCTAGAATCATCTTCACTTTCAGAACCTACCATATGGATATGTGCACAAAAATCATGCATGGGACTTCAACTCTCTCCCTTATGTTGAAAACCTATGCCGGATTTCTCTTCTTTGGTTCTCCAAACTGGTTCAATAGGTTCTAACAAACCTCTATGTAAAACTCCTAAGGGTCCTCTTCCCTTATACCCCATTTTATTCATGATATCAAATCCTTTTCCATATTGATCAGTTTGAATATTGATATGTTGCACCCTTTCATTGGAATTATCTAAATTATCATCATCTTTGTAGAGCCATTGTAATACCTCATCATCTTCTTTGTCTATTTCTTGTTTGTCACATTCCCTCAAAAAATGGGCATTGCACTTGTGAGGTTGATGATCTTTGGATGGTTTCCCATGTGTCCTTGGGGATGTAGGTAAATCAAAGAGGGAAACATAATATTCCCCTACTCCTTTTGAGTTAATTTTACATTGTTTTTCAAATTGATGCATTAGGTCACTCATCTTTTCATAATGATCTTTCTTAGTTTGTTCTCTTTCTTCCTTAGTGGGTTTAGAAGATTCCAATCTCAATGTTGAAGTTTGAACTAAAGTATCCTTTGAATTTGAACCCTTGTAACTCATCTTTTCTTTTCCTTTAGTCGATGTAGTTGAGTTAGTTTGAACAGGGTTAGGAGTAGATGTGACTTTTGATGTTGATTCTGACTTTTCCTCTTTGGCCTCTTCCATGATAGTATCATGGATAAATCTTTCCCTATTGTGAGGAATATACAATTCGTGACTTGGTTTTAAAGCATTACAATATTGGAACGGGTTTGAATCTCCTCCAATTGTGACCTCCTCCCCTAGGTATGGAAATTTTATGCATTGGTGATATGTAGAAGGTACCACTTGCATCTCGTGTATCCAAGGCCTTCCTAGTAAGATGGTGTAGGTCAATTTCATGTCAAGTACTTGACATATAGTGTCCTTTTTGATAGGTCCCACTTGAATTGGTAGAATGATCATCCCCTTAGAAGACCTTTCCTCTTCATCATAATCCTTAATAGTTATTTGCTTCTTTGGATCAATGGAAGACTCGGATAAACCTAACGACTTGACAAGGTTTAAAGTGAAAATACTTAGACTAGCTCCACCATATATGAGAACTCTCTTAACCCTATATCTTTGGATTAATACCTCTATATGCAAGGGTAATTTTTGAGGATGTGTGATAGACATGTCATCTTGCTCCGAAAAGGAAAGAGAATGAGGGGCAATGAGGTGCCCTACCATGTTCTGAAATTTGTCTTACTCCAAGTTTATAGGAACCGTGGTCTCACATAAGGATTTTTCTAGAATCTCCTTGTGACTGGGAGATAATTTTAATAACTCCAAAATGGATATTTGGGCTAGAGTCTTTTGTAATTGGTCCACCAAACTATAAGGCTTTTTGGTGGGTGGTATTTGTTTAGCCAAAATGATTGGTGTCTTAGGGCCAATAGTAATAGGAGTACCTCCTTGTAAGGTAACCTTTGAGGCTTTCCCCCTTGTGATTTCATTAGTGGACCCTTGAATAGGTTGGTCTTTAACCACAACAACATTGATGGTATTGTCATAAGTATGACCAAAGTTAACATTATGACTACCTTTTACATTATTTGCATTTTTTCCTCCATTGTTGGAATTTGAAGATTCTCCCTTTTCATGCTTATAAAAAGGAGTTTTAAAGGCTATGTGATCTTCATTAGTTATAGGTCCATCCACCTTTATCACACCATTGTCTATGAGATCTTGTACCACATGTTTGAGGTGTAGGCAATCATTAGTCTTATGTCCCCTATTTTGATGATAGTCACAATGGTTGTTTTCATTCCACCAGTTGGGCTTGATGTGAGGTTCATATGGTTGAGCCTTTGGTAAATTGATAAGCTTATTTGAAATAAGTGTCCTTAATGCCTTTTCTAATGGTTCACCAAAGTAGTGAACGTCCTTTTGGGTGTAGGTGCAAAGAAAGGTTTAGGATTAGGATCCCCTTGATTATTCCCAAAGTTGTTATTTGTGTTGTTGTTGAAGGGCACTTTGGGTGCTTGATTCACATTATTGGCTTGAGTTGAGTTTTGAGTGAGATTAAAAGGGATAGCCTTTAAAGTATTAGCCTCCACCACTCCATCATAAACCACTCCTTTATTGTTGTTATTCCTTGTCCAATATTGACTGTCATTGTTGTTGTTGTTGTTATTCTGATTTTGATTGGTGTTTGAGGTATTGTTGTTGTTGTTATTCTTGTTATATTTATAGAGTTTGATTTCTCCACTTTTCACCAATACCTATTCTGGTGTCACCCCATTCTCAAATAAGTCTTGGAATGATCTAGGACATTGTAGCCTTAGTCGATAGTTCATTTCATGATTCAAGCTATTCACAAAGATATCCATCTTTTCCTTTTCGGGTACACTTTGAGGATATCTAGCAAGTACCGCCCTCCATTGTTGTAGGAAAAGTAGGAATCCCTCTCCATCTCTTTTTTTGGTATTGCATAGATTTAGCATTGCAGCCTCATGCTTGATGTTATAGGAATAGTGAGTTACAAATTTAGAGGCCAATTCCTCAAAGGTTCTAATACCGGAGGGTAATTTTGAGAACCACTCCATTGCCATGCCTCCCAAAATTCTAGGGAATAACCTCACGAGGTAAGTTATGTCATGCATGAATTCTAAACTTAGGGCACAAAATTCCCTTAAGTGATCTTGAGGATCAGATGTTCCTTCATATTTATCATATTTCAGATAAATAGGATTTGTTGGAAATGGTATCATGACTAAGGAATTGTCAAATGGAAACGGACACAAGGCTTCAATAGAAAAAGGTTTAGGAACCCCACCTTGTTTCAATGTGTCCAATTGTATTTGAAAAACCTAGAATTGTTTGTTCATGATATCCATGGGGTTAGCCTCTGCTTCTTCTTTCTTGAGTTTGGTGAAATCATAATAGTGTGGAAGTTTGAGACCCATTTGTGCTAGGTCTAGGAAGTATTTCTCTTTGTCTTTTTCCAATACTTTTTCCATGAGTTTCATGAAGAAAGGGCTTTGCATAGCCTCGGTAACCTTTTCATCGGTTAACTCCTCCTCATTTGGGTCCATATTACCTCCGTTATTGGTGTTGTTCATCCCTTGATTGTTAGGATCTATGTTTTCCCCTCCACTGGTATTGTTGTTGTACCCTTTGTTATTAGGATCAACATTTCCTTGTTGGGTCATATCCTTGTTTATGTGATTAATTTGATCAGGATCTATATGGCCAAATGGGAAAGACTTTCTCAGTTATGTTTGTTTGATGGGTTCGTGTACAGGATTTGCAAAAAAGGGGTCACCTGGGAAAGGACACTCTTGTCTTAGATAAGACCCGTCTGGTTGTAAGGTAGTTTTTATGTAATGGGATCGAGTGAAAACCGGCATTAACATATGCTGAAAAAAGATCTTAGGTTCTCAAACTTGTTTAATGACCAATCTATGTATGAATTTGATAAATGCCCAATAATGGAAGATTCTGACCAAGTCGGGTATCCACAGTGATATAATGTTAGAAAGGGTATCCAAAAATCAAATTTTCTTGTTTTTAAACCTTTGAAAGATACCCACTATTTGCCTTTTAAAATTTTTAGGCGGCTCTTACCTGCGTGTAGGCGGCCTTTTATTGTTAACACGCGGTGATTGGAAAATCTTTACGTGGTGCTTTGTAGTTGGTAGGCGGCGTTTGTCTATTGCAAAGAATTTTTGGAATATTGTTACGCAGCTCTTTCTAGTGAACAATCGGTTGTTTGATATTACCAAGTGGTGTTTTATGTTTGACAAGTGGCCTAGATTTGTTTGGAAGAGGCTCTCAACTTATTTTACATGGCTCTTTGCTGATCAGGATTGATTTTGATAATTTTAATGATATTTTTTGGATTTAAAATTTTAAGGTCTTTGATCAGATTTATCAAAAAGTATTCTTGCATGAAAATAAAGTACAAACTCAACACACACATAATATTTGCACCATATCCCTAAAAACCACACTAAAAGTGTACGTTCTCAGATGTTTCAACTGGTTTGCACAAGAATATCTTCCAAGCAATCTACCTTTGCATCAACAAATTTGGCTTTTAAACATGGCTCTACAAAGGTAGGTCTGCTATTTTATCAGGTCTCAACCTATTCCGGTCTAAACCTTGACAAGATCCTTTAACCCTTTGAGGGCTTCCCACATGCACAAAAGTATGATTTTGCGCAATCCTGAAGGACTACTAGAGGAAGTGAGGATGGCTTGCACAAGTTTTAGTCACTTTCTGATTAAGGAAAAGTGCATTATTTATAGTGGGTCAGACGATATTGCAGTAAAAGCAAATATCTCCCACTTTGGGTCATTCCCTCTCACCATACTTGTAAGGTAATTCTCAAGAGGCACGCCCTTTAAAGCTCTAATTAGCTAGCATGTTCATGAAAAGTGGGAATTGAACTTGGTCCAACAAGTTTGGGAATCTGATTCACTCAAAAATTGAAGAGCATATCCCTATTGTCTTTCTTTTGTTCCAAACACTTCAAATAGTTTTGTTCATTTTCAACCCCTTAACAAGGAGGTTCTTAGAATTGAAATGTGTGGTTCAATTTTCTTATCCTTGTCTTTCTACCAAATTGGCTTTGCACGTTTGGATTTTTTATTCACTTCAAAAAGTGAAGAGCATATGCCTAATGCTTGTTCAATTTGGATGAAATAGAGGATTTTCTTCTTATGCTAGATTTAAAAGAAAGCCACAATTTAATAAAATGCAAGCTTGATGAGAGAAATATCATATTTCGAAGCTAGCAAAGGGCTATGTGTATTTTTGAGTATTTGGCTTAGTTTTACTCACCTAGTGGCGATCGTTCCCACTCCATCTCCCCCAACAAGTTAGTCAACACAAAGCACAGCAAAGTGAAGAGAACTTGAAAAACTTTAAATGACACAAAAACCTCCTAAAAGATCTTTCAAATGAATGAATTATCAATTAAATCTTTTAAAGAAAGTAAGGATGCAAAATTAATTAGAGTGTATGAAATTTTCTTTTATACGCAAAGAACACCTTAATGTAATGATCATATAAATGCTCTTCCTCAAAAAAACTCTCTAACAAATTTGCATTATGAATCTCTTTATTGTTCTTGGTTTTAACCCTTACCTCGTTGCAAGGACTTGAGATCCGCTTCTCTGGTTTCTACACCTTTCGGTGATTTTTCATCTGTAGAACAAGAAAATACAGATAATTGCAATAGCGATAGAATTAACCAAAAATTGATTTAAAGAAAAAGTTACGATGCGACATTTTATAGTTAAACATCGGCTACCAAATGTTATTAAGCGTAACTTTAAACTTTAAATGCGGCTTTTAAATTTTAACACACGGCCCTTAAAATACCACAGGTGATAAAATAAAAATAGAAAGAGATGCAGAAAGTATAATAAACGGTCAGAGATTGTTGGTAAGCAGCTGTTGAAAAGTCACAGGCGGTGCACTTTATCCAACAAGTGACACAATTTATCTGGTAGGTGGTCCAATTTATCTCACACATGGCAGCAGAATGAAAGATGGAGATGAATCAAGATTTTCATGCGGTGTTTTGGGTGCAAGAAAATACACCTTCATGAAATTACAGATCTATCCTATCAGCAGTGAGTAGAAATTGGGATTCTGCATCATATCTTGTATCAAATTTGGGGCATTAAAATTTCAAACTTTATCAATCACAGTATCATATCAAAATTTTCATATCAGAGTTTCATATCAAGGTTTCATATCAGGGTTTCATATCAGATTTTCATATCAGAGCATCATATCAGGGTTTCATATCACAACATCATATCGGGATTTTCATATCAGGATTTCATATCAAGGTTTCATATCAGAATTTTCATATCAGGTTTTCATATCAGCTCATTAGTATCAGCTCAATGATCAAGACAATCAAGCTTTCTTTGACTCAATGCCCTTTGCACATCAATTCAAAGAGGGGAATTTGTAGACACCTAAAATTTACCAGGTGTATCTCAAGCTTTCCAAACTCTAAATTTCAACCAAATTCTTTAAAATATCATCTCAATGCAAATCAAATGGATCAAATCAAATAGACAAAATTTAAATCAAATTAAAAGATCAAATAATCATGAAATTAAATAATTAAATTCAAGCCTAAAGGGATTATTCAAATTATGCAATTGATTTTTCAATTGTATAGTTCAAATAAAAAGGATCAAATCTAACCCAATCACCCTTCCATGGCTAATTTAATTAAATGGAGTTATTTAATTCCTAATATCTTTGAGACAACCAACCAACTTTCCCTCCATTTGAGAACACCTCAAAGATTTTGAATTAACCAAACCTTGATCATGATTAACTCACTCTACCCCCTACCCTTGGGAAACTGCTATAAATACAAGCAATTTCCTTTGTGTTTGGGATCCAAGAATTCAAGAGAAAAAGCATCCTTATTAGAGGCACATTGAGAGAGTATGAGGAGAATTTTGAGAGCTTTTTGAGAGAACTTTAGCATTTGCATTACATCTAGCATATCATGTTTAGGAGCATTTGTTATTTTTTCATATAATCTTGGAGCATTTTTGAGCATTCTAGCTAGATTTGAGCATTCAATTTTTATACATATCTCATTCTAGGATTGTCCTTGAGAGAGATTAAGCCTAAGAGCTCTCTTAACAAAGCTTGGATAGAGAACCATGAGATGATATATATTGTTTAGTTTCAATTCTTAGATTAACTTGTTTATCTTTCCATAGAATTGTTGCTTTCATTCTTAATTTCATGAAGGTGTATTTTCTTGCACACACAGATATTTAGGAGTCCATTTCTTGGAGCTCTTGAGGGGTATTGATGAGCCATAAGATGCTACAAGATCATGTCATGGAGGCCTGCAATAATCTATCTCAATTTTTGGAGATTCGCTTCCATTTTCATTTTCTGAACCAATTTGGGTTAATGCCAAAACATGCAATGTTGCACAGTTGAATACTGACACATTGCATATCTTGGAAACTACTCATCATGGCATCAAACCATCTTCACCAATAGCTCTATAATGTTGGGTGAATGCTAGAAACAACCCTGTCATGGAGGCGAAGAGGCTTGAATGTTGTCAACCGCTATGGGGCCAAGTATCCCTCAAGGAGCGCTAGGCAACAAAATTGTCAATATTCAGGAGTCCATTTCTCAGAGCTCCTGAGGGGTATCAATGATATTTTAGGTGCTACATGACCATTTTATAAATGCCTACAATAACCTATCTTGGTTTTTGGATATTCGCTTCCATTTTGATTTTTTGACCCAATCTCAGTTGATGCCAAAACTTGCAATGTTGCACAGTTGAATGCTGACACATTGCATATCTTGAAAACTGCTTGTCATGGAATCAAACCATCTCCATAAAAAAATTTAAAATTCTGGGTGAATGCTAGGAATGACCCTATCATGGAGGCAAAGAGGTTCGAACATTGTCGACCGCTATGGAGCCAAGTGTCCCTCAAGGTGCACCAGGCAACAAAATTACCGATATTTAGGAGTCCATTTCTCAGATCTTTTGAGGGATATAAACAATCCATCAAGTGCTATAGGACCATTTCATGGAGGTCTACGATAACCTATCTTAGTTTTTGGATATTTTCTTCCATTTTCATTTTCTGACCCAATCTCCGTTGATGCCAAAACTTGCAATGTTGCATAGTTGAATGCTGACATATTGCATATCTTGAAAACCGCTTATCATGGCATCAAATAGTATCTACCAATAGCTCTAGAATGCCAGTTGAATACTAGAAACAACCCTGTCATGGAGGAAAAGAGGCTCGAACATTGTCGACCGCTATGGAGCCAAGTGTCCCTCACGGTGCACTAGGCAACAAAATTGCTGATATTCAAGAGTTTGTTTCTTGGAGCTCCCAAGGTGTATCTACAAGCCATTAGGTGCTACAGGACCATGTCATGGAGGCTTGTGATAACCTATCTCATTTTTTGGAGATTCACTTCCATTTTCATTTTTCAACCCAATCTCGATTGATCCCAAAATTTGTAATGTTACGCAATTGAATGCTAACACATTGCATATCTTGAAAACCTCTCGTTGTGGAATAAAACCATCTCCACCAATAGATCTAGAATTTTGGGTGAATGATAGGAATGACTCTTTCATGGAGGTGAAGAGGCTCAAACATTGTCTACCGCTATGGAGCTAAGTGTCCCTCAAGGTGCACTAGGCAATAAAATTACCGATATTTAGGAGTCCATTTCTCAAAGCTCCCGAGGGGTATCAATGAGTTGTCAAGTGCTACAGGACCATATCATGAAGGCCTACGATAAACTATCTTAGATCTTGGAGATTTGCTTCCATTTTCATTTTTTGACCCAATCTTCATTGATGCAAAAACTTGCAATGTTGCACAGTTGAAAGCTGAAACATTGCATATCTTGAAAATCACTCATCCTGATATCAAACCATCTCCGCTAACACCTTCAATTGGATGTGTGAATGCTAGGAATAACCTTTTTATTCTTCACAACTCATTCAAAAATTCAAGACCACAATGTATTGGTGCATCCCTTAATGTTCTTGTAGTGCCTAAAATAGGTCTAGGTGGTCAAAATGCTCCAATAGGACTAAAATTGGGTAGGATTGATATTTTTATCTTATATGAACTATTATCATTTCATTAAAGTGTTGGAATGAAAATGACGAGTCTAGGTTTATGAAATGAAACATGCATATTCTCATTAAGTATGAATCATTCAGTAACAAAATATATAGATACAAGTGCAAACATAAATATAAGACATAAGCAATTTACAAAGGATAAGACATCTACATAAACATAAATTAGTCTACATCAGTACACATGATATATTCATAGAGCGTGAAGAAAAATATATATGTCTAATAATGTCATAGATCAAATATGTCCAATAAAGTTAAATTGGCATCGTGAAAGCCAAATGGATATAGAACATGTCACTTATACAATATACAAAGAATATGTCCAGTAATGCCATACTAGTGTACAATGATTATCCCTAATCTAGTCATTTCCTGGAAGGGGAAGAAAACAAATCTCAAGCTGTCTTCAATTGTCACGTCGATGGAGATGCAATACTCTTCCGAGTGCGCTCACTAGTCCTCTTGTCTAGACTCTTTTGCAGCTTGAGCCGATAAAATAACAAGTATAAACATCAATAACTAATATACATAGGAATTTAATTATAGGAAGAAATAAAATTGAGTATTTTCTTACCGCTAAAAAAAAGTCGCTATGTACATCTACCGAAGGGGCACGCTGACAATTTGGAGTAATGAGTCCCTACAACAATGATTAAAATAATATTTAAAATACATACATGAATATCATTAAAAATTTCAATACAAACTATTAAAATACAAATTCTAATTAAGTAATCTCTTTCATACCACAATCAATGTGTTAGAACTAGCTATAGCTGCAGCTACACCGCGATTCAAACTATCATGAACAAAAGGAGGAGCCTTTGTTGTCATTAACTGAAAATGAAACAACAAGAGTATTATGTAGTTATGAAGAATACCTATAATATTTTACAACCCCACTAATTAATAATTGTTACCTTTGTGAAGGTGCCACCGCATCCTTGAGTGTGGGGTGTCGATGTCATAGCTCTAGCATCAAACTAGTGCACATGTATGGTAATTTATAAGGCAACCATTAATATAAGAACTAACCACTGACTTGTTAATTATAATGCATTATTACATATATACCTATGGACTAAATAATGTCACAAAGACAGATGAAGGAATGGGATCATTTTCATGACAACTTTAACTCTGAATTTTCATCATAATTTGTCTACTAATTTAGTTGTTCATTAATTTATTAATTAAATATAATCAAGCAAATCAAATTAACATGCAAATAAACATGCCTCAACAAAATGTGAACGAGGCCCTTCACTTTCTAAAGTCAACGTCAATGGTCCAGCAATGAACTAATGTACATGCACGATAAGTTATGAGACAAACATCCATATAATCATAGAATAATCAAATGTATACTTTAAAAAAAAAATTATTCGATACATACTTGTAGAGTTGACATGGTAGTGTATAAGGGGTCTGGGTGGCATTACCACTATAACTGACACACTTTCCCTAAATTTTCATCATAAACAATAGATACTATTTTAATTAAATTCATTCATTTAAAAAAGAAATATGATCAAATAAATTTAATGAACTTGCAAATATTTACCTGTGTATCAATGCCAAATGTTACATTGAGAAAGTCATCAGTCATCAGTCCATCATCCTCTTCATATCTCTTGGTAGTACCAAATATGCATAGGGATCCACAAGAATGAAAAAAATGACCCCTTGCAGATTGACCATGGTCACCCTCGACTAGAGGTGTGGCGCACTGAATGAGAGTCTGTGTCAAAGCACTAATCGTGCTTAGTGTGTCCACCTCCACATATTCCTTCACATTGGAAGGAATACTAACATGATCCACTTATGGTTTTCTACTAGGAAACCTAGGTGCATTAGGGTCACGACGTGTCATAGGTCTATCAAATGATGACCCCCTACCTCTACCGTGAGACTCTAAAAATTCAAAATAATTTGGCACTTCCTTGAGGACAAATTCACAATAGAGTTTCCTTAGGAAATAGATAGGAACCTCATGTATTTTACAGGGAAGGGAATCAAATACCATCCACCATCTGTCCTAAAAGTTTGTTTTTATATCTCCATTCAAGCACCAGTGAATTGGGATCCTCCTTGTTGTAGGTTTAAGAGTTTCAATTTCCCTTGGCTTTTTAAAGAGTTTGTAAATGTCAGATTTTGTGATTTTTTTTATTTTTTTATGTCCTCATATGATAATTTATTTGCATAATATTGTTTTTGTTCTTTTCTTTTGTCCTGCCATGAATTTAGTTGCCCACTTACTGAACCTATGTGGGTCAAGATTAATTCTAATAATTTTGAAAGTGTTACCCTTCTAGGATTTGTACCAAGAGAATCTTTTAACCTCCTAATTAAAGATTATATTTCTATTTTCCCTCTTTCTATTTGGTTTATCAAGTTTTCATGTGTTCCAAGAGGAGGTTTCTCGATTGGTGAGGGTGGTTGGGGTTCATTTTCTTAGTTATTTTCTGCATCCATTTGTTCATGAGGAAAAGATGGAGGGTTTGGTTGAGGATTTTCTATGGGGAGATCATTCCTTCCTGGAAATTAAAAGGAAATATATTTTAAAAGTCCAATTAACATAAAATTTAAGACAAGAAACTTTGACAATCAAATTTGATTGAGAACTAAAAATTAAACCTAAATTTCAATACAAATAACATACATGGTTGTAGAATCACTTACCTCTTCTTCCGGTTTGACCTTGATGACATCGTGGAGCCATTTTTTGCTTCATTTTGATGGAGAAAACTCCACAATGAATCACATACACACTGTTATGGAGAGAAAATTAGCAGGCCGCGAGTTTGGGAAAAGAAAATGAGCCACAAAAGTGGCTGCCCAAACATTATATAAAACCAATTAGGGCGCATGTCCTATGGTTTAAATTTCCCAAACCATAGGGTGGCACGGGCTATAAGGCATGTGCCCTATGGCTAGGGTAATCCAAGCCATAGGGTGTGCGCCCTATGTGCGTATGGGGACAAAAAATGTATTTGGAACCTTTTTTCTCCCCCATCTCAGTGTATATACCCTTACAGATTACTAAAATAGGATTGATCAGTAAACACTAAGTTATTTATTGTATTTTGGTAAAGGCTAAGACTGTTATTTGGTAAATCTTAAGAATAAGGATAAGCAGTGAGCTACGAGCACTAGTTATTTGATAAGATTGTTTAAAGGCATACATCTTGTAGGACTGAAGATAAGTAGATGTTTATATTTGAGATATAAAGCTTTGGTTGGTTTATTGGATTAATTTTTGAGGATACTGATTCACCCATCCCCTCCCCTCTAAGTTATTCTAACAATTGGTATTAGAGCATTATGTGCTTAGAAGGAGGTTTCAAGACCTAAGCTAAAGATCACAAGATGAGTAAGAGGGATGTGCCTAAGTTGAATAGGGACAACTTTGGATCATGGAAAAGTAGGATAAGACTCCACCTATCAGGTATTGGAAATGATGTTACTCAATACTTGGATACTGAATATGTGTTGCCTACTAGAACTCATACACTTGATAAATTGAGAGAAAATCACGAACACAATTCTATGATGATAGAACTTTCTTCCTCACTCTCCGATGCTGAATTTGAAGCTGTCAAATCATGCACCACTACTAAGAAAATGTGGGACAAATTGAAGCTAGTACATGGAGGAGATACAAATTTTCTAAGGGCTAAAGCAAAAATCCTAAGAAGAAAGTTTGATGACCTAAGAATCAAAAAAGGAGAAAAAATCACTGAGTACAGTAGCAGAATCAAAGATGTTGTTAATGCTATCTGATGAGTTTTTGGTATACTTGAAGAAGAAACAATGGTAAGTAAAATTATCAAAACCTTATTACCTATTTATGGTATTAGAGTATCTGCTATACAAGAAATCAGAGCAGTAGAAAATAACAATGTTACTCTAGATATTCTGATTAGTAGGTTTATTTCATTTGAGATGAATAACTTTGACAACAGTGTCTTACCAACTATTGAGTCTGCCTTCAAATCTTCTTTAAAAATAAGTAAATCAAGTCATAAATACACTATGAGAAATGATAGTGAAAGTGATAGTGATGACCAAGAACTTGATGAAATTGAAGCACTAATGACTAAGAGATTGTAGAGAGGAAAAGGTAGATACAAAGGTAAATTATCATTGGTATGTTTTAATTGTAAAGAGATTGGACACTTTGTTGCCAGATGTCCTAACAAAAGAAAAGATGACAGAAGCAATGACAGATCATATAAAAATAAGTTTGATAGAGGTGATGATCGAGATTACTGAAGAAACTGACAATCTGAAAGAAGAGATAACCAAGAATACAAGGACAAAGGGAAGAAAGCTTGTTACGTGGCTGAGAACAAAGTGGGAAATACTGACACTAACTCTGATGAAGATATTGAGGTGGTATTTTTTGCTATGAAGGATGATTCAGACGAAGAATAAAGGTGTGTAGAAACTACACTCATATCTAAGGTTAGCATGAATGATGTATGGATTATTGATAGTGGTTGTACTCACCACATGACTAGAGATAAGAAAAAGTTTGAAAATTTTGAATATTATAATGGTGGATCAATAAGAATGGGTAATGACTCACCTTGTCGAATTGAAGATAAAGGAACCATCATGTTGAATAATTTGATCAGATGTGAAAATGCATATTGGGTGAAAGGACTTAACTATAATCTATTGAGTGTTTCACTATTGACTAACACAGGACACCGAGTTTCATTTGAGAACAAAAAGGCAAAGATCTTTAATGAGTCAGGAAGGTTGATCGGTACTGGTGAGAAGACAAAAGGTAACCTATTCTATCTTGATGATATTAAAATCACTTGTTTAATGGCTAGAAATCAAGACATATGGTTGTGGCATAAAATTTTATGTTATGTGAATTTTTACAACATGGTTAGGATAAGCAATAAAAGGAAAGTAAAAGGCTTACCGAGCATGTCAAAGTCTGACCATGTCATGTGTAAGAATTATCAAAAAGGCAAAATGACAAAGTCAAGTTTCAAGAGAAAGACCTGTACACATCTAATGCTATTCTAGAATTATTCCATACTAAGCTATGTGGACCAATGACAGAAAAGAGCTACTATGGTGATAGATACTGTTGGAGATTTACTTCTGGCAGCTAGTTGATTGTATGTTTGTTATTGATGAAAACATATAATATACATCAATGTTATGTATGTACTTATCAGAATGATGTTATCAAGCCTGAGCGGTTATTTTCATGTTGTAGACAGGTATGTGCATGATCATGGTATGCCAAACTAGGCCTTAAGTGGCAATGAAAATTCAGAAAATTAGGGTTAGGAAAGTTGACAAAAAAATTTGGACAAGTTATCAATATTATATCAAAAATGTGTAAGAAGAGAATCTATATAAAATTGAATCTAGTTTCTAAGCTACTATCCCTTCTTTAAAAAAAAAAATCTATATGGTGAAATTTCAAATTTCATTGCAGTAGTATGAAAATTTCAGGAAAAAGATAAGAAGAAGGTGTATGTCTGACCACCTTAAACATAATCAAATGATAATAAATTTTTACAAGATTCTAGATATAAGTACTATACTCATGTTTGGATGTGACACATATTTTTTTGTAATTTGTTTCCAAGTAAATAATTAATTATGATTTTTATTCTACAAATTTTTTAGAATATAAAAATCACGTGTCTAACTACCTTAAATTAGTCTAAAATTCATCAAATTGAGTTGTTTTTTTAGTTTTTAATTGTAGTGGAAAAATATTAGAATGTGACTCATGTTTTGGATTTCAAAAATGTTATTCCATTTGAAAGTTATAGTTATTTTTCAATTAGTCTATCAATCAGGAATAAAAAGATAAGAAGAAGGCATATGTCTGACCACCTTAAACAAAATCAAATGATAATATTTGTTTTACTAGATTCTAGATATAAGTAGTAGATTAATGTCCGGATGTTACACATATTATTTTGTAATTTATTTCCAAGTAAATAGTTAATTATGATTTTTCTTCTACATCTTTTCTAGAATATTAAAATTCTCTTGTCTGACCACCATAACTTAGTCTAAAATTAATCAAATTGAATTTTTTTTCTTTTTTTCTTGTATTAAGCAAAACATAGAATTTGACACATGTTTCAGATTTAAAAAATGATATACCATTTGAAAGTTATAGCTATTTTTCAATCAGTCTACCAATCAGGACTTCTTTTTCACATCACCACTTTTTGGCATACTATGATCATGCACATACCCAGAGATATTGTTTATGTTTTGTTCATACACACAGGACTTAGATATGAAGTTTTAGTTGTGTTGTGTAATCCTGTTTACGACAGTTATAGTTTCTGGAGTTTGTTTGTACAGAGCTGACGTATTGCATTAGTTCTTGAGTTGCGCCTATCTTCAGGATATGCGTGTGTATATTAAAGTTTTGTTATGAGTTGAAGATAGTTATCTAAAGGTTCCAAATGTGTTTCAACAAGATTGCAATGTTAGAGTTAATTTAGTGAGGCCGACTTTGTGAAGCGTCGTGTCTATTCAGTTTATATTGCGCGATTGTAATTATGCTTGTGTGATTAGTTAAGCCGACAAGGATGTTATGAAGAGTTTCCTAACAGGTCCCATGATCTCATACTTTGAGGAAGATACTTATAGTAGTTCATTTGTGGAGCGCTAAGTGTGAATGAGAAGGAAGAGACAGAAAATGTATAGAGCAGAATATCAGTTGTGTTTCATTCATCAAGGATCTATGTGAAGAAGAAGTGAAGATTACAATACACTAGAACTAATCAAGACATCAGGTCTACTCTATAGTTCATCATCAGATTTAGTACATATCTATTCTACAGAAGGTTGTAGCCTTCACCATTGAAGTAGTGATATTTTGGACAGTGAGTCCTCACCTTTAACAGGGTTATTTGTAAAAGACTCCTAACAGGGTCAGACCCTTAACCAAGTCACTATGCTTATTGCATTGTAAAGAAAAAATCCTAACAGGGTTGCAAGATCTTCTTATAGGGATTATTATAAACAAGTATAGTTCATTTTGGGTGTTAATTCCCACCGGGGTTTTTACCGTTTGGTTTCCCCATAACCAAATTGTGGTGTTGTCTATTGTGTTATTTGAATGTTCATTTACTTTACTAGAAAAGAATTAAATTAGCAGATAACTGATTCACCCCCCCTCTCAGTTATCCTTTGGGACTATTCTAACAATTGGTATCAGAGAGAAGTGCCTTGAAGAGAAAGCCTAACAACTTAAGGTAGATAAGATGGCATACTTCAGAAAAGAGAGTCCTAAGTTTGATGGAGAGAATTATCTTGATTGGAAGAACAAAATGATAACACATCTACAGTGTGTTGGTTTTGACATCTTTGAGATAGCCACACAAGAAGTTGTTATTCCCTCTCTAAAAGACCTCTCAAGAGATGATGCTAATAGTAAATAAAAGGATACATTCACAGCTAATATAGTTGCCAAAGAAGCCCTTATAAGTGCACTATCTGACAGTGAATTCTCTAAGATCAAGAAAGTAGACAAGGCATACACAATATGGAAGTATTTAGAAGACATGTTTGAAGGAGATATCCAAGCAAAG
>MU224643.1:73758-88435 GCA_018584345.1 Thuja plicata
ATCAAGAAAGTAGACAAGGCATACACAATATGGAAGTATTTAGAAGACATGTTTGAAGGAGATATCCAAGCAAAGAATGCACGCAAGAAGACATGGAAAAAGAAATAAAAAAATCTTGAGATGTTACTTGAAGAGAACATCAGAGCCTACAAATAGAGAATTAATGAAGCAATTTCTAGAATCAGACACAATGGTGGAGAAATATCAGAAGAAGACATAATGGACAGGATGATGATTAATTTAACAATAGACTATGAGAACATGATCAATATTCTAGATGAAACCATGTAATTTTCACAAGACTTCAAGAGAGAGAATTTGATCAGTAAACTCTCTGCATTTGAGATATCAAGATTGAAGACTAAACCCAAAAGTGAAACAACCTTCAAAGCCTCAGTTCATGGTAAGAAACCTTTACACATCTCTAGCAATACTGAGAGAGAAGAATTTGATGAAGAACTAGAAGAAATCATTGCTATGATTGCTAAAAGAGAAAAGAAAGGAAAAGGCAAGTATGAAGGACAGTTTCCATTCAAATGTTTTTCATGCAAAAAGATTGGTCACTTTGCATCCAAGTGTCCCAAAAGAGTAAAGAAATTCAGATCTGATTATAAACCAAAATAAAGAAAGGAATGCTATCATGCTGAAGAAGGTGTAACTGATGAAGATTCAGGAGAAGATGAAATTGGATTCATTTTCCTTAAAGACATGGAAAAATTGCTTGAGGAAATGGACATTGAAGATGAAAAGGAAGCATAGGAGTTAGCCCTAATTTCCAAAGTAGACATCAGAACTGATTGGATCATTGACAGCAGATTCTCTCATCACATGATAGGTGATAAAGATAAATTTTTTCATCTAGACAAGTACAAATTTTGTATGGTTAGATTTGGAGATAACACTCTAAAACCCATCATAGGCAGAGGATCTATCACCCTGGAAGGAAAGAATAAGACAGATGATGTTCTATATGTTGATGGATTACATCACAATTTACTAAGTGTTGGACAGCTACTTGCCAAAGGTTATCATTTGGAATTCAAAGACAACAAATGCATTATTAGCAACAAAGAAGGAGACATGATTGCATTAGGCTCAAAAACAAAAGGTAATGTTTTTCAGCTCAATTCAAATGTAAGTTGTTTTGTTGCAAAAGTGGATGACAATTGGTTATGGCACAAGAGACTCTGTCATATCAATTTTGATAATATAGTAAATATAAGCAATGTCAAGGTAGTTAGAGACCTTCCAAGTATTGAAAAACCAGTTGAAACAATGTGTAGGTAATGTGTTATGGGAAAGCATGTAAGGAGTTCTTTCAAAAGCAAGCAAAAATTAGCTGAAAACATGTTAGACCTAGTGCATATAGATTTATGTGGTCCTACTCAAACAAGATCATACTACGGAGAAAGGTATTTCATTTTGTTTGTTGATGATTTTTCAAGAATGATCTGGGTTGCATTCTTAAAGGAGAAGTTTGAAGCCTTTGAGAAGTTCAAAATATTCAAAGCCAAAGTTGAGAATGAATCTGGACTAAAACTAAAATGTCTAAGATCATATAAAGGAGGAGAATTCACCTCTGACCAGTTTTATGACTATTGTGAAGAACATGGAATCAAAAGATAGTTGAGTGCACCCAGAACCCCTCAGTAGAATGGGATTGTAGAAAGAAGGAACATCATCATACTTGATACAATGTGCACTATGATGATTGAAGGAAAAGTTGGGCACACCTATTAGAGAGATGCAGTCAATACAACAATCTATACTATCAACAGAACAAAACTAAGATTAGGTGCAGATAAGGCACCTTATGAACTTTGGTTTGGTAAGGTACCTACAGTGAAATACTTCAGAATATTTGGTAGCAAGTGCTACATCAAGAGAGATGATGGTGTTGGTAAGTTTGATGCTAGAAGCGATGAAGGTATTTTCCTTGGTTATTCTACTAAAAGAAAAGCATACAAATGTTTCAATTTAAGATTAAAGAAGATAATTGAAATTATTCATATAAAGATTAATGAGAAGTTCATGGTTCAAGAGAGGTACTATGAATATGCACCTATGATTGAGGATGAACCCAGGCCTAACATTAAAGACACTGTTATTGAAGAAATTTTCAATTGCATTGATGTTTCATGTAATGAACCTGAATCAAGCAAAGAATTATCACAGATTACAGATAAGGATGTCACACCAAAAGTTTAAAAATTCACATCTAGGTATCATTCAAAAGATGATATCATTGGAGATCAGAGAAGCAGTGTTTTGACTAGATCTAAAGCAAAAATTTTAATAGTGGATGAAGAGGTGTGTTTACTTTCATAGATTGAACCTTTAAATGTTGAAGATGCTTGCAAGGATTCTAATTGGTAGAAACCAATGGAAGAAGAATTAGAACAAATAATAAAAAATGATACATGGGAATTGGTTCCTAGACCTAGTAATAAAAGTGTGATTGGAACAAAGTGGGTATTCAAGAACAAGATGAATGAAGATGGTACAGTGGTCAGAAACAAAGAAAGACTAGTGTTTAAAGGATATGCATAGAGGGAAGGGATAGATTACACTGACACATTTGCCCATGTGAGAAAATTAGAAGCCATTAAGTTATTCTTGGCCTATGAAACATTCAAGGACTTCATAGTATATCAAATGGATGTCAAATTAGCCTTTCTGAATGGAGACTTGAAGGAAGAAGTCTACATAGAACAGCCTGAAGGATTCAATCTATCAGATAAAGCAGACATGGTATGCAGATTGAAGAAAACACTCTATGGACTTAAACAGGCCCCTAGAGCTTGGTATGAGAGACTAGATGGTTATCTTACCAAGATTGGATTTAAGAAAGGAGCAGAAGATTTTAACCTATTCATAAGAGAGACACCTAATGGACTATTACTTGTTTCCATATTTTTTTATGACATTATCTTTGGAGGTAATGACAAGCTTAGTGCAGAATTTGCAAAAGAAATGCAGAATGAATTTGAAATGAGCATGATTGGTCCTATAAAATATTTTTTGGGATTAAATGTAAAGTAGACAGATAAAGGAATATTTATAAATCAGTCAAAATATGTGAAGGAAATATTGAAGAACTTCAAGATGGAAGACTGTAAGCCAGTATGCATTCCTATGATAATAGGAAGAAAGCTTTCAAAAGAAGATGATTCTGTAACAGTTGACAAGACATTGTATAAGTCTATGATTGGAAAACTTATATATCTTACTCAATCTAGACCAGACATATCTAATGCAGTTGGCATTGTTGGTAGAATTGTAGTAGAACCAAAATAGAATCACCTAATGGAAATAAAGAGAATATTCAGATATCTAAAGGGAACTATACAAAATGGTTTATGGTATCCTAAATTAGAGAATGTACAACTTCATGTGTATATAGATGCAAATTGGGCAGGTTGTATTGATGATAGGAAGAGTACTTCTGGAGGAGCAGTATTTCTTGGAGATAGGTTGGTTTCTTGGGTAAGAAAGAAGCAGAATTGTACCTCTCAGTTGACAGTAGAAGCTGAATATGTTGCAGCAGCATTGAATTGTTCAACAATGGTTTGGATCAAGAAGATGGTCAAAGATTTTGGTATACAGGTTGATTATCCTATTGTTATTCACTGTGATAACACCAATACTATTAACATGTCCAAGAACCCTGTGATGCATGCAAAGACAAAGCATATTGAAATTAAATACCATTTTCTTAGAGAAAAAGTTGCAGATAATGAAGTAAAATTGGACTATGTGAACACCAAAGAACAGTTGGCAGATATTTTCACAAAGCCTTTCTCAAAAGATACTTTTGAGTATCTCAGGGAGAAGCTGGGAGTAATTCCCTCTCCTGAGTCTGATTAGATAAAGCAGCAAGAACATTAGTCCATGGTGACTGATGAATGGTTGACTACTCTACTTCTAGAGTAGTACCTGTGCCTAATTGTTTATGATGCGCTTTGCCATTGATGTCAAAGGGGGAACATAGTAAGGGGGAGCATATATTCTGGGGGAGTATAAACATAGACAGAGGAGTTGTAGTAGTGTAGAGGAATCTTTGATGAGGATATTGAGAAGATTGTAAAAATAAAGAAGACGCCACGTGTTGAAGATGTTTTTAATATCATATGTTGCCATCAATGTCAAAGGGGGAGATTGTTGGAGATTTACTTCTGGAAGATAGTTGATTGTATGTTTGTCATTGACAACAATATATAATATACAACAGTGTTCTGTATGTACTTATAAGAATGATGTTATCAAGCCTTGCACGGTTATATTCATGTTGTAGACATATTGTTTATGTTTTTTTCATACACACAAGACTCAGATATGAAGTTTCAGTTGTGTTGTGTAATTTTGTTTATGACAGTTACAGTTTCTAGAGTTCATCTATATAGAGCTGACATATTGCATTGGTTCTTGAGTTGCACCTATCTTCAGGATATGTGTGTGTATATTAAAATTTAGTTATGAGTTGAAGATAGTAATTATGTAATTATATTGCACAATTGTAATTATGCTTGCATGATTAGTTAAGCCGAAAAGGATGTTATGAAGAGTTTCCTAACAGGTCCCATGATCTCATACTTTGAGGAAGATACTTATAGTAGTTAATTTGTGGAACTCTAAGTGTGAATGAGAAGGAAGAGACAGATAATGTACAAAGTAGAATATTAGTTGTGTTTCATTCATCAAGGATCTATGTGAAGAAGAAGAAGTGAAATATTACAATAAACTAGAAATAATCAAGATAGCAGGTCTAATCTATAGTTCATCATTAGATATAGTGCATATTTGTTCTACAAAAAGTTGTAGCCTTCACCATTGAAGCAGTGAGCTTTTTGACAGTGAGTCCTCACACTTAACATGGTTATTTGTAAAAGAATCCTAAGAGGGTCAGACCCTTAACCAGTTCACTATAATTATTGCATTGTAAAGAACAAATCCTAACAGGGTTGCAAGATCTTCTAACAGGGATTATTATAAATAAGTATAGTTCATTGTGGGTGTTAATTCCCACCGGGGTTTTACCATTTGGTTTCCCCGTAACCAAATTGTGGTGTTGTCTATTGTGTTATTTGAATGTGCATTTACTTTATTAGAAAATAATTAAATTAGTTGATAACTGATTCACCCCCCCCCCCCTCTTAGTTATCCTTTGGGATTATTCTAATAGATACTTCATTCTATTTGTTGATGATTATTCCAGAATGATGACTATTATATTCTTACAAGAAAAATTAGAAGCATTTAAGATGTTTAAATGGTATAAAGCTATAGTGGAAAAATAAATTGGAAATGAACTAAAATGTCTAAGATCAGATAGAGGAGGAGAATTTATCTCTGATGAACTCACTATCTTTTTTAATGAGCATGGAATTCAAATATAAGTTTCTACACCGAGAACACCATAGCAAAATGGGATTGCTGAAAGAAGAAACGTATCAATTGTTGATTGTGCCATAACATTGATGATTGAGAAAGGCATCACACAAAGATTCTAGAGAGTATTTGTCACTGCTATTGTCTACACATTAAACAGAGTTCAATTGAACAAAGACACCAATAAGACACCTTATGAGCTATGGTATGGATACACACCCAATGTAAGTTACTTCAAAATTTTTGGTAGTCAATGTTATATTTTTAAAGATGATAGAAATGGAAATATTGACTCCAAAGCTGAAGAAGGAATATTTCTAGTGTATTCTACCAAGAGCAAGGATTATAAATGTCTTAACAAATCCTCTAACAAAATAATTGAACGTGTAAATGTCAAAGTAGATGAATTTGCTAAGAAAAATGATGAGGAAAGTAGAAAGGAAGAGGAAGACTACACCAAGTTTGTCTATGGTGAAGAACTTGACACTCTTCTTGAGAAATAGTGTATCACTATCGAGCAACAAAACAATGCACCCGAACATTAGGCTTCAAATACCAAAAATTAGGAAATTATTCACAATGATATACAGAGTGATGAAGATCAGAATGAATGTCAAGATGATGATCAGAATGATGAAAAAAGAGGTGAAGCGACACTTGCCAAGTATGCCAGAAGACACCATCCATAGAACCAGATCATAGGAGACAAAATGGCTAGAATAAGAACAAGAAGTATGTCACTGAACACTAGATGTTTAATTTGTAATTTTGAGCCTAAATCTATTAATACTACACTTGAAAATGAAGAATGGGTTAGTGCTATGAATGAAGAGATAGAATAGATAGAGAAGAACAAAACATGGACATTAGTACCTAGACCAGATGACAAAATTTCATTAGTACCAAATGAATATTCAGAAACAAGCTGAAAGAGAATGGAGAAATCACAAGGAACAAAGCAAGATTAGTATGCAAAGGGTATGAACAAGAAGAAGGTATTGACTATGAAGAAACCTTTGCACCCATTGCTAGACTAGAAGGAGTAATAATTTTACTTTCTTATGCTACATTCAAAGGATTCAAGGTATACCAAATGGATGTCAAATGTGCATTCCTAAATGGAAAACTAGAAGAAGAGGTATACATTGAACAACCAGAAGGGATTGTTGATCCTAAAAAGAGAAACATGGTTTGTAGACTACATAAAGCCTTGTATGGATTGAAACAAGCACTAAGAGCATGGTGTGAAAGACTTCACTCCTATCTCATAATAAGTATTGGATTTGTAAGAACAAGTGAGAATAGTAATCTATATTTAAAAGAAGATACTGATGATAACATTTTGATTGCTGAATTATTTTTTGATGATATCATATTTGGAGGTAATGACATGTTATGCAAATAATTTGCTGCTGAAATGAGAAAAGATTTTGAGATGTCAATGTTTGGGGAGATCAAATTCTTTCTTGGTCTACAGACTCTTCAACAAGATGTAGACATCTACATCACACAACCCAAATACATCAAGCAAGTGTTGAAGATATTCAAGATGGAAGATTCCAAACTAGTTGGAACACCTATGGAAACTAGATGCAAGATGACAAAGGAAGACAAGTCAACTGAGGTAAATTAGACCTTATCTAGATCAATGATTGGAAAACTAAAGTATGTTGTACATACTAGACCATATATAACACATACAACTAGAATAGTTGCAAGATTTTCTACTAATCCCAAGGAATCACACATGATTGTTGTCAAAACAATTCTAAGATATCTAAAGAATACCAAGGACTATGGTCTCTAAAAGAGAAGGAAAATTTGAGCTTCAAGTCTATATAGATGCTGATTGGGCTGGAAACTTAGATGATAGAAAGAGAACAACATGAGGAGCATTCTTTATGGGTGACAGACTTGTCACATGGATAAGTAAGAAGCAAGGATGCATCTCACAATCTAATGTAGAAGCATAATATGTGGTTGTTGCTGCAAATTGCTCTAACATTGCATGGATCAAGCAATTACTGGAAGGTATGAATATGAAAGTTTTTGAACCAGTGATTATCTATTGTGATAATACAAGTGCAATAAATTTTTTAAAGAACCCAGTCATGCATGCTAAGACAAAATATATTTCTATCAAGTATCATTACTTAAGAGAACAAGTGCAAGAGAAAGAGGTGATACTGGAATATGTTCAATCCAAGGAACAACTAGTAGACATATTCACAAAGCCATTGCCTATAGATACATTTGAGTACCTGAGGAAGAGACTAGGGGTCTGACCCTTGTCTATTGGTCACTAAGCTGACTAGGAGGTTGCATCAGATACACATAATCAGAAGATCATTCATGTTGATGCAAGCAAAGAGATGGACTGCAAAGATTTATCAATACATAGAAAGGTACTTATCTGCACCAAACACCAAAGATATTGTTGGCTAATAAAGAGCTATATTGATGATAGAAAGGAAATTCAATGAATATATTAAATAAAGAGAAAATACTTTGGCATTGTTGTCAAAGGGAGAGATGACTAAAGGAAGAGATTATATCCATATGAAATAACTATCAGAAAAATTCAAAAGGAGAGATGTACTTAATTAAAATGGAGAGAAATATGTTGTTGCACTAGAAAAATTGGCACCCTTTTTCAACCAAACATTGGTCTAAGTTTCTACCAACATTGGTCTAATGATCCACACATTGCTTCGTCGTTATTTTTCTAGTTGAACTTTGGACACATGATGGGTAAGGTTGAATGTTCTACACCAATATTGGTTGAAAGTGGCAATTGAAATTTTACATGAAAGGGTGTGAAACAATGAAATTTTCTAAGAAAATTAGGCCTTTTTCACAATTTCACAGCAAACATTTCATGAGGCTACAAAATAGAAAAATTTCACTATATCGCAAAGGCAGAAATCAAAGGGTGTGAAATAGTGAAATTTTGCCATTTCACAGAGACAAAATATGAAGGTAGAGAAACATTGAAATTCTGCCATTTCACGGGGGAAGTAAATCAAGGTTGTGAGATAGCAAATTTTTGCTATTTCGTAGGACATGTTAAATGAGGTTGCAATATAGCGAATTTTCTCTATTTCACAAAAACACATTTCGAGGCTGGCGAAATGGTGAAAAGTGAAAATATTTAATGCATGTTTGAAATATTTAATGATGATATGACATATATTGAAGGAACCTTGTTGGAGATGTCACGATGAGAAATGTCAAAAATAATATGCATTTAATGAGGCAAGTTATAAAAGATTGTGAAGGATTTTCAAATACATTTGCACTCTCGAGATGAAGAAGTTGGATGAGCAAGAGCGATGAGGAGAATTGTGAAAACGCCATTAACACGCCAGTAAGTTTAAAATCTTTGCTTAAAGCTCTGTAGCTTACTGCATTGCTAGTTTTATAAACATAAATATGTCTAAGGGGAAGGAAACTAGCGTTAATAAAGAGGCCTCAGAGAAGGCTAAGATTGTGAAAGAAAGAGCACCGCAGTCCACCCTCCTTCCTATATTTCCAGGGTCAGTGGACTTAGGGGCTAAAAATGTATTCATGGATGAGTGGAGTGCATACAAAGACCCCACACTCCCAATACATGGTAGGTCATTACTCTGGTTCTTCTATTCAAATAGAAATGAGAAGGAGCCAAGGTCAAACCCATGGAGACTAGACCTGGCCAAGGTGATAGTTCCCAATGTCTTTGTAGACATTGAGTTGTTGAATTTCCTAGCTAAGAATTACAATCCTGAGATCAGAATGATCCAGAAAATGGATGGATTCCCGCTCTTGAGAATTATGAGGGGATATATAGAGGAATGCTTTGGCTTGAGCGAGAAAGCCCTAAATAAAATTGATAGGGACTAGTTTGCTATTGATTTTGATAAACATGTGAAGTTAGATGATTTTAGGGAAATTTCCTAGTTTACCAAAATAGGAGCAATTAACAAGATAATGCCAATGGACAGTAAGGGGCCACACCCAACTAGCAACTTTATGAGTTTCTTCCAAAATACATATTTTTCTTGGGCACAACTCTATGGCAAGGATGCTAGACCTAAAATCCCATTGGATTTTATGTTTATGTCTATGAGAATTCAGAACCCCAACTGCTACATGGAGTTTGATTTTGCAGCTGAAATTGAGAAGACCTTGCATCAGCAGCTGGTAAACTGGAAGACTACAAAGTCTTTCAAAAGTTCTTCTTTATTGCTAGATTTGATTCTCTTCCAAAATGTTGCTGAGTTCAAATAATATTTGAAATTAACCATGCAAGATGATCAGGGTAATAGGTTTCCAATACAACTATGGTGCAGGTCTTGGGACAAGCATAGCAGAGATTGTCGTTTTAACATTTTTTAGGATGTTTTTGTACTGTGGGTTTTCAGAATGATGAGATACCAAAAGGAAAGGGTGCCAAAAAACATCAAATGCATGCTCAGACCTAAGGAGTTCATTCTTGATAGAGGATATCCCCACAATTTTGGTGATTGGATATGTTTCGCTAAGTATACTGTGATTACAATTTATGGGTGCAGACAACAACCCCATCTTTTACTTGCTCATATTTCTGAAAGAGTAGGATTCTTTGAATTTATGTGGAAAATGTTATGGTTGGAGAAGGAATTCATAGCTCCAATGAAAAAGGGAACTTACATTCCACATAGTGTGAAATTTGCTGGACATACCATTGGATCTAACATGCTACCAAAATTTCAACAGTATATTAATACTCATTTAAAACTAGATAGTTCCAAGAGTAGAGATTATGACCCCGAAGGACACATCCACTCCATTGTGGCCAAATTAAAACATCAATTTAATATTAATGAGGATGTGATCAGAAATTGTGATGATGTAGCAACTATCATGCAAAATTTGAAGAAATGGGGAATCATTTTTAAAATGGAAGCAACGAGGATTGTTGAAGGGAAGTCTAGATTTTATGATGATGAAGAACTAGAAGCTTTGAGAATTGAAAAGTGTATTATGAGTTTTGAGGAATTATATAGAGGTAGACAGAAGTGCAAAGAACATCAAAAAGCTCTTGAGGAAGTTCCTAAGGAGGCTTCAAAAGAGGTGCAACAAGAAGCTACTAAGGAGGTGGAAAATGCATAGCCTCCTCTTAGAAAAAGAAGAAAGTTTATATTGGATGATTCACCTCCTTATTCACCACCAAATGTACATTAGGATGTTTTTGTTTCTCCCCTTATAGAATATAATGAATTCCATGAGGAAGATAGCCCAGTTGAATTGGCAACTATTCTTAGAACTTTAAGAGGAGATAGTAAGGCAGACCCTTCTTCTCCACCTCCCATTTATCAAGAAGATGTGCATGGCTACCAAGCACAAATGGTAGAGAAAGACACTATTATAGACATGAGTGATGAGAGAGAATATATTTCTCTTAGGTTTCTATAAGGAAATGATTTTACTAAAACTCAAGAATTTAAAGATTTCTGGATACAATACAAAATGAGGGATTTTGAAGAAAGGAAAAATGCTAGGATGGAAGGTGTTGATGAGTCTCAACATGAGGCCATCATTCAATAAATGATTGAAGATATGCATTTAGATGAGATCACATGCACAATAGAAGAGGCCAGGGACATTGTGAAAAATAGTCAAATGTTGATTGTTCCAGGTATGTCACTGAGAGAATTGTTCTTGTTGGATCGGGTCAGGAAGCAGGATGACCCTACATTTGTTGCAGAATTTGATTGTTTGGAAAAGATTGAAGGATCTGGATTTGATCCTAAAATTGAGACTTTGGCAACTTGGGTTAATTTCAAAGGGGACAACAAGCCCAAGCTTATTGATATGACCAAAGGGTCAGATGGAATGGGTATTGTCCACACAGTGGAAAATACAAACCCTTTGGCCTCTGATTCTGAATTAGTTCACAGAGCCACGTTTAATAGGGCTCAAGTCAAGCATCTATAGGATAAGTTGGAGGAATCCTTACAGAGGGAGATGGAGTAGAACAAAGTCATAAATGAGATGTTCTTGAAGATGGCCCTAATGGAGAGTGACATTCTCCAATTGAAGACACTGAGGGGAGATAAATCCCTAATAATTCCCAAGGTCACTCCACAAGTGGTTATTCAGCCAGAGAGTAGATAGGTAGAGGAGCCCAAACATCTGCATGAGCAGTGTGCTTTTATAAATTTAGAAGACATTCTTTCATTCAAAAAAAGGAACATTATAAATAAGTGTGATGAGGTATATAAATGTTGCAATAGTCTAGTTCATATGGTTGAAACTTTTAAAAATAATCATCCAGTATTGAAAGAGCTTCAGAGGAAGTGGAGACTATCTCTTTTTGAATTGAAAAGAGTGCATGATATTACCAGACGGGATCCTGATACCCCATTTTTTATCAAAGAAATAGGTGTAATGCTAAAAAATATTTCCAATGACATAAGTTATGTCTAACATGAGTAGGGAAAGATAGAGCAGAAGTTATTTGACTTTGTATCTGCCAAGCACTAGACTACCCCTCAGGTTTCTGATGAGGATGGAAAAATAAAAGATCTGCAAGATTGGAAGAATGAATTTGAAACTCTACCCAAGAGAATCCTAGCATTATTGGAGAAGGAAAAGGAATTTAAGATTTATGATTTCAATACTATTCTGGACAGAATCATAGTTTTGGAGGCCAAGTTTAACATATTTCAAGTAGAGGTCAAATTGATAACATGAAAGAAATGGAGAGATTTTCTATTGGACATTGACAACATTACTAAATTCCAATGGCCTTCTCCTGTAGTGGTTTCCAAGTGGATAGATGAATACCTTAAAGCTCTAGAGTCGGCGATTAAAGACATAGACAAGGAAGATGATACTGTTATATTAGAATAAGTTTGTTTTTACTTAATTGTAATTTATTAGCAATCGGTTGCAATTTAGTTTTAGTTTAGAAGGGACACATTAGTTGGAAGCTTTTATGCATCCCAAATTTTCATATTTAATGGGATACCACAACCGATGTAGGGTAGATTAACATATATAATTTTAAGATTTTGATATCGTAATGGATAGTATACAGGGTAGATGATTGCAACTGATCTGCATCTCAATTGTACCAAAAATTTTCAATCAATACAAAAGAAACATGTTTCTCTCTCCAAGATTGAAGAAGTGAGTCCATTAGTTTTTTTTTAAGTTCATCCTTTACATTCTTTAGTTCAGCAAAAATCCTAATCTATTTGATGTCAGAAGGTTGATTTTTAATATTAAATTCTGAACAACAAGGGTTATATCTGATTCTGTCATCTGTATAATTCCTTGTCTAATTGGTTTCCTTATAAGGGATTAAATTCAAATAGACTGAACCAATATCAAATATTAATATATCCTTGATGTCATAGAACGAATAGTTTGAACACGCTTGGTAAAAATGAGACTATATGTGACAAATCCCATGTATAAAACAATGACCAATAATACAAATGCAAAGGTTTTACATTGTCATGATAATGCTTGCAAAGAAGAGAAGCATTTCAATACAAGGATTGAGTGTTCTTGAAGAGTTCGTATGTTGTTACAAGTGATTTTTCTTGAAGGGTTTCATACCTTGTTTTCAGACATTCTAAGGAAATCAATGTATAAAATCAAATTTATGCATCAAATTGATTGAATGGGTAATTTTGGGGATGGAAGACATTTTTGTATAACATAGGAGCTCTAATGTTCACTAGAAATCACTCTACAAGATAGTGAAGCTGATGCATCCAGATACACTTAGATATATAAATAATTGAGTATACGTAAGTATTTATAATTTCCATATGTATATATGGGAATCTTCAACATGTATTGTATCCATATCATACCTTATCTATTTTCATAAGCTTTGTTCTTCACTAATTCTACCATGCATGTACCAATCATAACTAAACTTGCTTCTTTTTAATATTTCTTAAACCTTAAAAGGATAATTTTTTATATTGGTTAATGATTTATTTAAAAGGGTAGCATAACAAGAAATAACTGCGTCACAAGTGCATAGAGAGGAAGTGTGATATAACTCCACAAAAACTGTACAATGATCCTAGACACATGCACAAGAAATCCAGATCAGTCTACATTTGTCTCTAAAATAGAGATGTATTATTGTTAAAATATTTATGTGATGATCAAGAAGGGGAATGTAAGCTCAAACCCCAATTTAAAGGATTCCCTACATGTCCTGAATCTATCATGGAAGAACACTGTTTGTCAATAGTTCTAATGGTAAATGAAAATGTGGATGAACATAGTGTTTGTAGTAACATCATTCTGTATACTCACCCCATTGCAACACTGATCATGATAAATGTGAAATTTGAATGGAAATAGAACCTCATCCCAAACTCATACTACACTTGCGAAAAGATGAAGTCCAAATAAGCTACATTTATACTGGAATATGTAAATATTCAACTCTATTAGTATTTAGGTAACTACTTATTCTTGACCAAATAATATTGTTCTTACCCATATCCATAAAAAAAAAGCTAGATGGAAATCATTCTACACAAAATAAGGTAAAAATTTTTCTGTTAGTATATCTTCCACTGAGTAACAAGAAAAAAAAACAAGGAAAAACCATTATTGAGCTGGCAGTTGAAAAAAAATCTCCATTGTACTTACTTTTTCTATTCCTAAGCCCATGGTTATGATGTTGAATAAGACATGTAAAATTGCCAATATAAAGATGAAGATGTGGATTTGGTGCATGCCACCCTGGGAGACAAGAGACCCAACGAGACTGATCAATCCCATTCATTTCACATAGGTATTTGCCAAAAGAATGGTCCTTGTATGTCATATTCAGATCATATACATAAGTTCTTATACACAAAAGCATCTTCACATAAATTTGTTCATACACAAAGATCTTCATACAAGATTTTGGTAACTTGGCTCAGTATTCAACTAATATTTCACTACTTTTCACATTGAGCAACAATACTAAACTAAGAGTATAATATAATTATATAATTTGTATTGAAAGAAGAGAAACCTGATATTGTTTGATGTTGTCCAATCACCTCTTGAGCTCTTTTCTCAAACCCCTTTTCTCAATCCAGCCACTTGCTCCCATTTTATATTTCTACATAAATGTATACAAAAGATTATCTGATTATATCTAGCAATTACAGTTACATAATTTCTAAAATTTATTATATTAATTTTATACTTCTGATTTAGACTGCATGATCATCAATGTTTAGGATCATACTAAATGATCCATCATCAATGTTTAGGATCATACTAGACATGAGGGACTGCA